>VDFB02379711.1:24606264-24725185 GCA_007258455.2 Sequoia sempervirens | reverse complement strand
CCATGTGAAATCTCTACAACACTTTTTCAACATAATCAACTTGAGATAAAAATATTTTTTTTTTTTCCTATCTCTAGTAATCTTCATTCCAAGGATTTTTTTTGTTGCCCCCAAATCCTTCATAGAAAATGAATTTGGTAACTATTTTTTTAACTCCCTCATATGATCCATGTTGGACCCCACTACAAGTATATCATCAACATATAAACATAAAATAATATAGCTATCATCATCCAGCCTCTTAAAATAAATACAATTGTCTAAATTACATAGTTGACAATAGCCTTGCTCATTTATAAAACTATAAAATTTAATACGTATCATTGTCAAGGTGCTTGGTTCAAGCCATATAAAATTTTCTTCAATTTGCACATTGATTTCTCCTTAACTTTGACCTCAAATCCTTGTGGTCGTTCCATATATATTTCCTCCTCCAAATCACCATGGAGAAAGGTTGGTTTAATATTAATTTGTTCTAAATGCAAATCTTCAACAGCCACAATACTTAAAATAGTACGAATAGAAGTCATTTTAACAACCATAGAAAATATTTCATCAAAATCAATGCCTTTTTTGTGCAAATCCTTTTACAACTAACCTTGCTTTAAATATTTTCTTACCTCCATCTTCCTCTTTCATCCTATAAACCCATTTGTTTGGTAAATCCTATTTTTCCTGTAGGAAACTTGCATAATTCCCAAGTCTGATTTTTCAGCAAGGAGTCTATTTCTTCTTCAATTCCATGCTCCCATTGAACCTTGATATCCACCTACATAGCTTCATCATAACATTTCAGTTCACTAGCATTAGTTAATAAAATAGAATACAAAGAGGGAGAAATTTTTCCTGAGGTCTACTTCAATCCTTGTTCATCGTCTCACTAAAGTTTGTGGTATTTTTTGTTGTTGTCCAGAGTATCATCCAACACTACATAATATTTTATTTATTATCATGCTACTGCAACTAATCTTTGTACAACTCTTTGTCATTGAATATAACATACCTACTTCTCACAATTTTTTTTATTTTCAAATTCCCAAAGCCTATAACCAAATTCATCAATGTCATATCCAACAAATACTCATTTCTTTGATTTTGCATCAAAATTGGTTCTATTTTCAGAATCTACATGTGCAAATGCTTCACAGCCGAAGATTTTTCAGAAAAAAATAACCTACCTTCTTGCATGTCCATTCTTCCTCTAGAATACCACATCCCAAAGGATTAGAAGGAACTCTATTAATTAAATAAATAAAAAAATTACAGCCTTTATCCACATGTTTAAAGGTAGCCCAACATGCAATCTCATTGTTTGTGCATGCTCCAGTATTGTTCTACTCATGCCCTCAACCACTCCATTTTCTTGTGGGGTCCTTGGAACTGTTTTCTGCCTACGAATTCCATTAGAAGAACAATAATCTTCAAATTATTTGCTACAATGCTCACCACCATTATTAGATATGAGACATTTCAACTTTTTACCAGTCTCATTCTCAACCAAGCTTCTCCATCTTTTAAATGTTTCAAATTAATCAATTTTCTTCTTAAGGAAATAAATCCATACCTTCCTTGTTGCATCATCAATAAAAGTGACATAATACCAAGAGAGGATACTTGAGCTGGTCTCCAGAGATCTGTATGCACAAGCTCCAATTTCTCATCTTTCTTTTGCTTCCCATCCTTGAGAAAACTAACTCTCTTTTGTTTTTCATACATACAACTTTCATAGAAATCCATATTAACACATTTTAGAACTGGTAAAACTTTCTTTGATTGAAGCACTTTCATACCTTTTTCACTCATGTGACCAAGTCTATTATGCCACAATATTGCTTTGAACCCACAACAACTATTTGATTTTTTACCTATTGAATTACAACAATTATTCCTAAACATTGACTTTTCTCTACAACAACTAAATTAGAAGGAAAATTATGACTTGTAAAAAGATATAAGGTGCCTACTTTCACACCTTTTTCTACCACTAAGGAACCTTTTGTAACCCTCCAATTTTTATCATTAAAAGTAACAGCATAGCTTTCATCACCTTGCTATTGCTACCCTGCTGAAATCCGTAAAGGGGTCTATCCTTTACAAGTTTTAGTTTACTTTTCCTTTATAAAAGTAAAGATGAGATGAAAACTCATGATCAAATCCGTAAGTCCACTATGAAAAAGCGGACACGAATATTCCCTTGTGATCAAAGGAATCTTTTTTGGATACCTTTCTCCTCACTTCTTCAGAAAGAAAAGAATTGACCACATCTTTAGTCTTCAAAATAATAGTTCAATGCTCCCAATAGCCATAACAAGAGAATCCCATGAATCAGGAAAAGAACTTGAAGAAGGATCTGATAGTTCTCCTCCTCATCCATTTTGACACCAACTAATGCCAATTGAACCACCAACATATTGAATTCTTCCAAGTGGTATGTGATTTGTCCACCCTCTTCCATTCTCAAGGAATACAACTTCTTCCTCAAGAAAATCTTGTTCACTAAAGATTTGGCTTTATGCATCTCACCAAGCTTCTTCCATAGTTTTTGTGCAAAGGCCTCCTCATGGGCATTAATTAAAATAGAGTCTTCCAAGAACAATATGATTAGACCCTTGGCTTTATAGTCCATAACATCATATTGAGTAGCCTGAGTAGGATCTACATGCCTTGAAACATTCTCATCAACAACATCCCATAGATCACAATCTATCAACAAATCCTCCATCTTTAGCTTCCACATCTCAATATTATTTCTAGAAAATTTCTCCACCTCTATTCTCCATGATGAACTTGTGATCTAAAAATTCCTACAACAAGATTACAAAGTGTCTTCTGCACAAGCTCCCACTCAAATCTGGATTAGTTCAAAAAACCCAACAACCCACAACTGAAACCAAAAGTGATCAAGCTCTAATACCACTTGTAAGGAAGCTAAGGTAGCAAAACAACTTCCTACACTATCTTGAGAGGAGAATAATGAAAAAATTTATAGATCTTTAATAGTTACAGAAACTTAAACAGAAATAATATAAATATCATGCATACCATGACACAATTATTTACTTGGGGAAAACCCTTTCGAGAGAAAAACCCCACACTCCAAAAGCTGCCCAATATATTATTGAAAAATCACAAAGATTACAATATACTTGCAGAGCAATTTTCTCGCATGAGTATCACCACCAGAGATCAAGAGACAACACGATCGCTACTAGACTCTCATAATACATCACAATCTCTCTACTGCAGCCATAATGTACAATGCCCTCATAAAATAGAGTTACATTCTAGGGTAAGACAAGCCAACAAAATATCCACCATTAGATCTAAAACCTAATAATTAACAGTCTAGATTTACAATATATTATTTATTTAATATATGTCGGTCATTTTTAGGAGTTGCCTAAAAATTTAATACGCTTACATTTTTCTCCTCAACGCCACCCCATGCTACCATTGTATACACCTATCAGTGTAACTAGGAAATATATATATATATCCTATCAACAATAAATTATATATAATTGCAATGTTGAGACACATTTTCCCAACAAAACAATAACACTAACACATTATAGCATGCTCACGTTATATTTTTCCTTGGGAATGCAATCCAAAGGGTTTGACTAACATTTCAACGTCTAAAGATATTTTTTCAAATTTTAAATGAACTGACATAATCTCAAGCATACTCTCTATCAAGTTTGCATGTTTTTCAATGTCAAGTCAAAAAACTGACATTAAGCTCTCTCTTAGCTTTCTAACCATGTAATTTTTCACATTTCAAACATGTTAAGGTTTTGATCTTTAATTATTTTTCCTAATGTCTTTATTTTTTTGTCAAAAAACTATATATGGTATTTTTGGCTTCATATTTTAGACATTTGTCAAAATTTCAAATAAATTAATTTTTTAAAAACTAGACTATATTCTATACATAGTTAATACAATGATTTTGATTAGTTTCCTATAAATTTAGAGGGATCACGATCAATTTTTCTCAAGATGTGTCCACTTTGAAAAATAGTAAAAATACCCATGTTCATAAAAAATTAGCAGAAAAATCAAGCATAAACTACATGGTGTTAGCTAATTTCTCACCCAACAGATTTTTTATATACTAAAAAAAAGTTAACATTTTATGGATAGCACACTAGATGCTATGTTATATTTTTTGATAGAAATGAGAGCACTTTGTGTGCTCCCCTTCTTTGAACCCTTTAATCTCCACCATTTTCAAAAAAAAAATAGTAGTTTAGAAAATAAATTCAAAGCACTATGCCTCTTGTTCTTATTGTATCTTTAAATTTTTAGTGTAACTATTTTCAATTTCTCATCCAAGATCAATATTTCCTAATTTCAAAAAATAAGTGGCCACTTAAGACCCCTTTATAGTCCCCCATTTCCATGTACTTACCCATCTACTATATGTCTATTTTCCTTCACATTATGAGAATGTAGTCCTAATATAAATGAGTCATTTTAGCTACCAATGCCTAACAATCTGTTTATTTTGCCTCTTGTAATGAGCAAGAATGTAGCTTGACCACATATTTATTTATATTTTCATTCAATAAGAATGTATCCCTAATTGAAATGAGTAGATTATTTGGGACAACAAATCAGAACCATATATCCATTTTCTTCTATGGATTGAGTAAAAATTCTACACATTAAAATGAGAAAACTTCTTAGGTCACTAAACCTACCCATGTTTGTATTTTCCTTTATATTCAACAATCTAAATAAATCCTTGACTAATGAGTGCATTGAGCAAGAATGGAGCTTGAATGTGTGTTTTATTTATCTTCATATTCAACAAAAATGTAGCCCCAATTGAATGAGTGGATTGTTTGGGCCAATAAAGTTGAACCATGTGTTTATTTGCCTCCATGGATTGAGTAAAAATGTTATGTATTACAATTTTTTTTAAAATGAGGTCACCAAAATCTAACCATGTTTGTTTGTAAGTTTGTTTAACATTTAACAAGAACATAGCCTTGATTAAACACATGCATTATCTACGTTAAAAATACTACGTGTCTATTTTTCTTCACATTTTGCAAGAATAGAGTTCCAATTAAATGAGTGCATTGTTTAAACTACAAAATCCTAACTATGTGTCTATTTGTCTTCACATTTGACATGAATAGAGCTTCAATTAAATGAGTACATTGTCTAGGTTGCAAAATCATAACTATATGTCTATTTGCTTTCACATTCAACATAAAAAGAGCTCCAATTAAATGAGTTTATTGTCTAGGTTGCAAAATCTTAACTATGTATTTATTTATCTTCACATTCAACAAGAATAGAGCTCTAATTAAATGAATGCATTATCTAGACTACAAAAGCCTAATTATGTGTCTATTTGCCTTCACATTCAAAAAAATAAAGCTCCAATAAATGAGTGTATTATTTAGATGACAAAATTCTAACTATACCTACATACCTATAAATTCAATAAAATGAAAAGCTCTAATTAAAACAACCTTGCATTCACATTGAGTGAGTCAACTTATGTTTGCTTAAACCCTTTAAATAGAAAAATAAGAGTCTATACAAAATGTAAGGCTTTTTAAGTAAAGTTAATGGCCCTTGGAAAAGACCTCTCATTCTCTTTGAGGATAGGTAGCAAGTATTTTTTTAATTATTCAAAGTAGGGCCACTTATGAATGAAAGTGGGGTTATGGGCTCTTAATATGTTTAAAATAATTATATATTTAAAAACTACATGTATAGATCTATAAAAGGGTATTTTAAAAAAAAATTAAAATGTTATTTATATGAGTAGGAGTTGTGAGAACATTAAGTGTTTTTAATATTTTTTTGGTAAATTGGCCCTAAAGTGATACTACATATGTATTTAGTGGGCACTTTTGGCTGGAAAGGTCGTGGTCCAACTCTAATTTAGCTAGAATGAATCTAGCTAATCATATGTTTGAATAAAATTGACTTTCAATTAGAAATGTTTAAATTAATTTATATTGATATGTTGGCTTGAAGTACAACATAGTTTTGAACTTTCACATAGTGATAATGGAGAATTAATTGAAATGTGTGGGCTCTTTAGGCCACCAACATCTACTATATGTCTATTTTCCTTCACATTATGAGAATAGAGTCCTAATTTAAATGAGTGAGTTGTTTTACCTACCAATGCCTAACAATATGTTTATTTTTCCTCTTGTATTGAGAAATAATGGAGCTTGACCACACATTTATTTATACTTACATTCAACAAGAATATAGCCCCAATTGAAATGAGTGGACTATTTTGGCCAATAAAGCCTAACCATGTGTCCATTTTCCTCTATGGATTGAGTAAAAGTGATTCACATTAAAATGAGAAAACTTCTTAGGTCACAATAAATCCTAACCATGGTCTCATAGTTGGGACCCATCATCATAGTTGTGCATATCACTTGTACTACCTTATAATGCCCTTATGCACTTTTGTATTGTCAAGATGAGCATTGTGCAAACACCTAAATTTTCATGCATTGTCATGCAAGCATCTACTTGATCCTTCGTACTTCTATACAAACATCTATGATGCTTTATGTGGCATTTTTCATCACATGTCATGCATGAACCCATGCATTATTTCATCACATGCCACCCCACATTACCTTGTGCAAGTCTTTATCGTTGTGTGCTCCCATGCACGGTAAGACATTACTCATCATGTGCTACCTTGCACGACTTTGCACAACTTCACATAGACAATTGGCAACTTTAGAAGACCTACACATGGATGAATCTATCTATGTAACAAAATTCCAATCATTAGGAAGCACAACTAACCATTATTTGGAAGGTCAACAATTTAAATTGGATCATTACAACTTCCATTTCTTATTTGTAGCTATATATGTGTTCTATATGTTCATATATTTCTCAAATTGAGGATGAGGATGGATATTGTATAGGCATAATTTGAAGTGTTAGCCCATTTTATTCATTAAAATTTTCATTCATACGATGGGTCCCAACTATGAGACCATGTTAGGTACCCATGTAAATGACACAAAGATAGGTCCCAACTATAAGACCATGTTAGGTACCCTTGTACTTCTTACACCAACGCGGGCCCTTAAGTAAAACTTAGGGAGTACTTATGTAAATGACACAAAGATGGGTCCCAACTATGAGACCATGTTAGCTACCCATGTACAAATACAAATGCAATCTCTCACAAACAAAGAAAAGGAGAAAACCTTGTGGGACAAAACTCTTCCCCAAAAGAGAGAAAAGAATGCTCTCAATGATACATAAGAAGGAAAAAACCCCATTCAAGGAAAAAGTCCCCCCTTAAGGGAGAAGAAGAGAGACCATGCATCCCCCCTCAATGTATAGTCTCCTACAAGGATGGTAGATGTCCTTCAATGAATGTTGAAGATGATCCAATGACTGTCGAACAACGTTCCTCCCCTTGGGAAGAAACAAGACCAAGATAGTATGCAGGATATCTTCCAATTCTTGAAAGGAAGATGTGGGAAGAAAGATTATGGGTGATGTTTTTGAAGAATGCTCAAGTGTCTCCATGTCAATATTGAAAGGTGTCATACTCCAAATAGGCATTCTAGGCCACACTGCCAGAGAAGAAAATCCAAAATCACCTAGAAACAATTGTAGAACATAATTAAAAGAAAAAAATACCTCCTCTGAAGACAATGAAGCCTCCTCCAAATGTTGTCAAAAACTATCCACACTCATGTCAAATTGGAATGAATGATCATGTAGAGAATGAAAAAAAGGATCAAAGTGTTCCCTCGCAACAACCGAAGAAGGATCATCTCCATCAAAGAGAAGATGAATGCAATCAATTATATCTCCCAAATTTGAAATGTGGGACTCACAAAATAAACTAGTAATTTTTTTCAAGTACTCATCCCAAGTATCCTAATCTAGAAGATGATGTATGTCTTGTTGCATTAAATCACAAGGAGCCAAATCTATGGAATCATAAGCATCCTCAAGTACAACAATCGATGAAGGAAATGAGATCTTAGTGCATGTCATTTGACTACACCTATCATCCCCTATTGTGCCCTCATCATTAAGAACACTAGATGATTCTTGCAATGATGGATTAACAAGAGTCCTCGGCCTCAAGATGTTGACTCATAGATGAAGAAGATGAACCATCTAAATCTGGACTAAGAGCCATAGAAACTAAAGTCTCAATAGAAGTCTTGGTAGGAGGAGAAGAAGGTTTTGTGTCATCAAAACTACCAAACCTTTCCCAATGAGCAAGTGTAGCAATTGTTTTATCATCAATAGACCAAAACTCTAAAAGTGGAACAAGAAAATATACAACATGATCCTTTGGGAATGGATGCTCATTTGAGTCTCCATTCATCTCCCAAAGTTTGGTCATAAGGTCACGAGGGATCTCAATACCATTAATGGCCAATTGCGTGTCAATATCACAACTACAATCAATTACTCCTGAGATATGTTCTATTTTTATGTTCCACATAACTCTCTTCCATTTTGATGAAGGTTTAGAAACTAGTCCATAGAGATATGGAAAGAGATTAAACCACTTGCAATGTGTTAGAATTCCATCTTGCCACTTGAGACTTAAAATTCCATCAAGTTAACATGATTACAATAGGATGCTTTTTGTTGCCCATATTAAACTCAATTTTAGTCACATAATAGACCAATTAAGAGACACAAGCCAATAAAAGAAAAATATTATCCCTTGGAAATTGCTCAATTATGAAACCCCAAGAAAGATATGAGGCTGGCACTTTATGCTTAGTGTGATTATAAGTTCCCCTTTCCAACAACAATGAAGTGTATTTGAACTTAGTGCATACAGATTTCCAAATTTGGCCACAAGCTCAAAATAAGTTAGTTATGCAAGATGAGATAAATATGATCACACCATTGCAAAGTACACAAAAAATTAAGTAATTTCAAAAAAAATAACTCAAAAATGTTACTGTAGGAGCGAGAATGAAGCCCCAAAAGCTCTGATAATGAGAACTCAGTAACACCTGTCAGAATCTATAATTTATGGAAAAAAGGCATAAAAATTAAAAACCAACTACATCATAGTGTAGAGCACAAGATTCTACCCCAAATCAAAAAAATGCACTTAAAAAGGAGCTTGTATGACCAAGTTATGGGCATCCAAAGTTTGCCTCCAAAATGAAAACTGCCAACAAAGAGGAGGCTAGAAATTTTGAAAAATTTGCTAATGTTAGCAAATTGCTTGATTAAATTTTATGGTCTACCAACTATCAAAAGAGAATATCCGCTTGCCTATCAGAATATACTCTTGATGTATCGTTGACAAAATATGATGAGGAATCTACAATGGAATCTTGGACTGGCGTCAACATTTTTCACCTGTGGGTAGGTACGTTTGGTAGTGTTCAAGCAAATGAAAAAATGGTGTGTGGTAGCTTTGTACAAGATGGTACAGTGTACCTTTCCATGGGTACCAAGTACCCTGTCGCAGGTATGACTGCAGATTAAATCCATGTAAATTTTTTTAGTTGATTTTTATTTTAAAAAATATTTCTTGAAAGCTTTTTAAAACCAAAAAATTAATTAAAAATATTTCCCAACCTATGATTTTTTCTTGTGACCCAATTTTTTTTTCGACAAAATTTTTGTGACTACACATGCAATAATGATGGTCGTACGACCATATAGACATTGAAGGAGGGTGCTTTTTTCCTCAAGCTCTAGATGATGTCATCCAATTTTTGCAATTTGACAATCAATCTTGGGGTTTTTTGGCCTTCCAAATGCAATGGCAAGGATGATTTTGGCCCAAAGTGCTCTAAAAATTCAACTAATTATTGGATTTGGTAACCCTTTCCCAACTTGAAACCCTTGTAAATCACGCACTATTTGATGAAATTTGACAAAAAAAGCCAAAACTAACTTTCTCCGACACTCTAAATTTAATGGAGAGGTCCACAAAACCCCAACTCACAACCAACAACAATTTAATGTCATGATCAGTCTCTCAGATAGAGGAAGAAGTCTACAACATTGAAGCTTTGATACCATGTAGGTGTTTATGGTGAATTCCTCAACACTCTAGGATCACCTACAAGACAAAATAACTTCCATAAGGGAGATGGTAGAAATATCATGCTATGATTATGGATGCAAGAATTCTAGAATGAACTTGATTTTTGTTCATAGGTTGATGCTTGAATTAATATGTACATATGAGTCCTTGCTTATATAGGCAAGGGTGATGGTGTACCAACGTTAAATGAGTGTGTCATGATTAAATGACATGACTCAATATTAAATGACCTAGGACACATGCATTAAATAAAATCCAAATAGATAAGATATGATAAGATCGCATCTAGACAACTAAGACTTCTAGAAAAAGCAACTAGGACCTAGATAGGTAAAACACCTATTTACACCAACAAGTTCCATACAAAAATTAAAACGATTTGGAGAGAAAATTTTAGGTATTTTTGGGGGGCATGAGGAATCTTGATTATTAAATTTTATAAATATATATGGGTCCATAAATTCATACAAATTTATATATCATTTCTTTTTATATAGAATATTTATATATATGCACCAAACTGTGTCACACCCAATATCATTAATATAGCTTGTAGAAGTAAAAAACTAAATCATGATTTATTGGAGTACCATTGGTAGGCTACAAAAATGATTTGATTGGTAGACTAAGAGAAGCACAAATTATGGGCCCCATCACCAACTACATAGATGGATCTAACCTAGTCATGTTAGTAACCAATGGCTAGTGTTAGAGAACTAAACCTTGATGTAACTACTTTTTCCATAGCCCTCAATCACATGGACTATGGGTGGCTCCAACCAATTGTTTGGGTTGGGTTATTCACCTAGATATGTCACCAATCAAGTGGATCCAATTGTGCAACACTCTACAAGCTACTACCACTGGTATTTGTGGAGCCACCAACACCTATTACTGATTTACCACTACCACTGATCCACCACTAGCAGTACTACCCTCTTGCAATACAAGCACCACCCAAATAGTGCAAAGATAATTTTATTATCCCTAAAGGAGATAATTTTCTTAAGGGAGCATAACTTTCAAATCAAAGTCATTTTTTTAACTTCTAATAATAATATTAAAAAAATTCTATTTGTGATAAAAAATATTTGAAAGCCAATTTTTCTCCCATTTATTTGACAAATCATATCTTGATCCTATTGGAGCTTGATTTCACAGGCCTCAAGATTTACAAAATCCACATAAGTCCTTACCCTATTTTACTCATCAATTATATCCAATCTGAAAGAGCTTCAATGGCTCCCTTTGTTGAAAATTCTAAATCCCCCATAAAAAAAAATATCTTGTAGATATCACTCAAGTTTCTAAGTAAAAATATGAGCAAGTTAAAACCATTGACAATTTCACAAGTTCACAAACTTGTTGAAAGGCCAACAAGTTAAAAACATCAACAAGTTCATGAGTTCACAAACTTGACAAAAATCCAAGAGCAAAGTGTTAAGTTTCAATTTGTTAATGATTTTTGTGAGTTTGTGAACTCACTAAAAAGTTGACAAGAGAGGGCCAAGTTTGAAATTCTAATGAGTTCAAAAACTCGCCAAAAAGCTAACAAGGTTCATGAATTACCGAAAACTTTGACAAGGGAGAAAGAAAAGAAAGAAAAAAGGCTAAGGAAAGAAATTTCTTGTTGTTGGAAAGTTCATGAGTTCATGAATTGCCAAAAACTCCAACAAGAGAGAAATTAAAAAAAAAAAAGTGGCTAAGGAAAGAAATTTGTGTTGGCAAAAGAGTGAAAAAAATTGATTTTCAACTAGAAATGTTTAAATTAATTCATAAATTGATAGGTTGACTTGAAGTATGACATAGTTTTGAACTTTCACATAGTGAGAATGAAGAATTAATTGAAATGTGTGGGCTCTTTAGGCCACCAACATCTACCATATGTCCATTTTCCTTCACATTATGAGAATAGAGTCCTAATAGAAATGAGTGAGTTGTTTTACCTACCAATGCCTAGCAATATGTTTATTTTGCCTCTTGTATTGAGCAATAATGGAGCTTGGCCAAACATTTATTTATATTTACATTCAACAAGAATATAGCCCCAATTGAAATGAGCAGATTATTTGGGCCAATAAAGCCTAACCATGTGTCCATTTTCCTCTATGGATTGAGTAAAAGTGCTACACATTAAAATGAGCAAACTTCTTAGGTCACAATAAAGCCTAACCATGTTTGTATTTTCCTTTTTATTAGCAAGAATAGAGGCTTGATTAAAAGATTGCATTGAGCAAGAATGGAGCTTGAACATGTGTGTTTATTTATCTATACATTCAACAAGAATGTAGCCCCAATTGAATGAGTGGATTGTTTGGGCTAGTAAAGTCAAACCATGTGTTTATTCACCTTCATGGATTGAGTAAAAATTTGTTATGTATTAAAATGAGAAAAAAAAAGTCACCAAAATCTAACCATGTTTGTTTGTAAATTTGTTTTGCATTTAACGAGAATGGAGCCTTGATTAAACAAGTGTATTATCTATGTTAAACCTCCTAACCATGTGTCTATTTTCCTTAACATTTGCCAAGAATAGAGCTCCAATCAAGTGCATTGTTTAGGTTGCAAAAGTCTAACTATGTGTCCATTTGTCTTCACATTTGACATGGATAGAGCTTCAATTAAATGAGTGCATTGTCTAGGTTGCAAAATCATAACTTTATGTCTATTTGCTTTCACATTCAACATAAATAGAGCTCCAATTAAATGAGTATATTGTCTAGGTTACAAAAGCTTAACTATGTGTGCATTTGTCTTCACATTCAACAAGAATAGAGCTCCAATTAAATGAGTGTATTGTATAGACTACAAAAGTCTAACTATGTGTCTATTTATCGTCACATTCAACAAAAATAAAGCTCCAATTAAATGATTGTAATGTAGACGACTAAAGTCTGACTATACCTACTTACCTTTAAACTTTAAATTCAATAAAATGAAAAGCTCCAATTAAAACAAACCTTCTGTTACGATATTTTGAGGAGAAAGAAAGCAAGCAATTAAAAGTCGGAGAAAGAAAGCAAGCAATTATTTATAAACTTTAAAGTCAGTGCATGTAAAACATTCGCGATATTTTTGAGGAGAAAGAAATGAAATGAAATGAAATGAAATATTTTAATAACGTCCACGAGGCCACAGCAGCCTATGGGACCCAGGAACAGCACAAGACCACCACCGAAAAGAGAAGACCCTAAACAGCCTGAGATCTTCGCTCGAGATTAGCTCTACGACAGTGAATTTTGATGATGTAATTTGCAGATTTGACCAACCTTTCCTCCTCAAACAAGGTATTTAAGTTGTCCACTTGTAAGATGTCCCCATAAGTGACCCGAATATCTTTGTATGCTGAGCACTCCATAACAAAGTGCCACTCTGTCTCCACTAATCCCATGTCGCAAAAACGACATATTCTTTCTTCCCACTCTTCTTTAGGAACCATCCATCTGCCCGTCTCACATCTAAGACGATGTGAGCTAGTTCGGAGTTGAGCTATCAACATCTTTGCTCTCCATTTAATATTTGCTCCTATATATGCCTTTTCATCATGGTCCCCCTTAGGATTGAATTCTTTGATATAATAGTCTTTTTTTCGCCCTGATTGTTTTGTCCATAAAGCTTTTTTGAATTTTTGTTTCACATATTTTTTTATTTCTTCATTTGAACTTGGACAATCTTGCATATTCACACCCCACTTTTCCATCCATTTTTTGTTTTGTTTCATCCATGTATTCCTTCTTCTATCCAACTTTTCTTTTACGATTAGCTTAGGCCACCGATGGTCGTCCATGTTTTGAACCTTTTGAAGGTAACATAGTAACCGAATCATCGCGAAAGCCTCCAAGGGAAAGGTGCCTGACTCCGCTAGTAAAATCTCATAAGGTATCGTGGTTTTGAGTTTAAGGCTGCTAACAATTAGATGCTTTTGAATTCTTTCCACTTGCCTCCATTTCTGATCTGACATGCTGCTGCCCCAAATTTCGCACCCATATAGAACCACCGGGGTCACAAGTAAGCCAAACAACGTTCTCTTGGTTTTCCAAGTAAGCCAAGAAAGCAATCTATTCGGTAAAGCTTTTTAACGAACCCGTATTGGCAGACAATGCTTTATTCCGGTGGGCCCAATCTCGTCCTATCCGCGTGATGTTGACATTTATTTTACCGACTTATGAAAGCCACGCGTCAGTCGGAGATGGATCAGACGGCACCGACTAAGCCGCGTCGTAACCGCCGCGTTCGCTCAATGCTATAAATTCGCCTTCGCTCCCGACTATTTCTACATCTAACTTTCTCGGCTACTCAAAACTATTCTGTATCTTGAGATATTCCTGTATTTTCTTGTCTTTCTTGTAAAGTCTTTTTCCTTGCAATGGCGGAGGAAAATGCACCAGAGCATCAAGATCGCGGGCTGTTTGGCTTGTTTGGGAAGAACAAAGTAGAGGAGACACATCAGCAGCAGGGCAGTGCTGTGGATCCACACGGGCAGGGACACGTGGCGGGTGTAGCTCCGCATGAGCAGGGACACGTAAGTGAGGCCTACCCTACCCCTGTCTCTCATGGACACGTAGGCGAGGCTCACCCTACGCCTGCATCTCATGGCCACGTAGGCGTAGGCGAGCCTCACCCTGTGTATGGCCACGTAGGCGAAGTTCACCCTACGCCTGTGTCTCATGGACACGTAGGCGAGGTTCACCCTACGCCTGTGTCTCATGGCCACGTGGAGGGGGGCAAGTTCCATGGCGAAGGTGAGAAGAAGACACACGAAGGGGGGCACAAGGTTAAGCTGCATCGCAGCAACAGCTCTTCTTCCAGCTCTGTAAGTTTTACATTCCATTTTCTGTAACTGAAGATAGATTACTTTCATTGTTCTTCATAAAATGATCATACATTCCATTTTATCTTCCACTTTCTATAATGTTAGTAGTAGTTTTTTCATTTGGATCTGATAAAATGAATGTGTTTACAGTCTAGCGACGAGGAAGAAGATGAGAATGGGGAGAAGAAGAAGAAAAAGAAGGGTGGATTGAAAGACAAGATAAAGCTTCCCGGACGACATGAGAAGAAAGAGGAAGATTACGTTCATGACAAGGCTGAAGAACAGGGCGAAAAGAAGGGTTTGATGGATAAGATCAAAGAAAAGCTTCCTGGACACCACAAAGAGGAAGAAAAAGGGCATTGAAAAGCAACTGGTGTTTTTCGGCTGTTTTTATCTTATGTTTTTATGTTTTGTGTGTAGCTACGAGTATTACCATCTTTTGGTTTGAAGGATTGTATGTATGCTGTGTTTATCTTCTATATATAATAAGAATGCAATGGTTGTGTTTTTGTAATTACAATGTTGAGGAAATGGAAAGTGTACAGGGTTTTTATACCTGCAGTTTTTCCATAAAAACTTTGGGCTGGCAGTTTACTTTATGCCCACTGTATTTACAGGGTTTCAGAACATAATCATTATAAATTGACAAAAAAAAAAAGTTAAACCAGTAGTATAATTAAAGGCATTCATATTTAATGATAATAATCAATTTAATTTTGAGTAACTGAAATAAAAAGCTTCGTAAAATGAAGGTGGTTTCGGAGGAGACAGGGGAATGCATTTTCTTAGGTTTTGACAAAACATAACCCACTTACATTCGCAGGTCAGATAATAATTTAATTCACTCATATTGACAAATCAGATAATAAATCAGTACTTCTTAGTGTGAATATTTTTATAAAAGCACACAGAAATAAAAAGACAACTTATATTTACAGGTCAGATAATAATTTAATACTCTTTCTGTCATAGATACCAGGACTATTGTGAATCTCAGACATGCATGTGTGTGGAATAGTGGACACCAATATAATCTATATATATAATTAATTAAAACTTGTATTTTTTTTTTTAATTAAATTAATAAAATATTGTCCAAGATACATCTTGATGTGTGAGTAGAGTCATAATCAAGTGCCTCATATGTTCAAAGGGTTATTTTTTTATTTAGTAATGTATATATTTTTTAAGAGGTTAAATATTGGCATTTAGATAGGTTTAAATTTTGGTTTCTTATTTTTTAAGAGTGTTTTTTCTTTAATTTAATAAGATTTGATTTATAATTAGAAGTCTTAATTTTATTAATAAATAAAGAGTCAATTAAAATATTTATATTTTAAATTAATTTATATGATTAAATGATTAGTAGAAGATATTTTAAATTTGGTAAGTAGTTGGAAGTGTTCTCAATTTTATGTTTTAATTTTAAAACAGAAAATAATAATTTTAGGACATTAGAGGTTGAGTTTGGTTTAAAATAAGGTTATGTCAACATAGATCTTTTTGGAATTTCATTTGACTTCATATATATATAAGCTTAAAGTTTTCTTTCATTTGATATTAGAACTTTTTTGTAAAGTAATTAGAGAAGACATCTTCCTAGTTGTTAACCCTTGGTGTGAGTGGATAAGAAAAGAATGAAGCATTTCGAGGTTTAAGAAGTCTTTGTAGATTTGGAGTTTTTTGATTATTTGGAAAATGGATGTTTGTGGGTTCTCTTTATGTGAAGGTTATGGAGGGAATTTTTTGAAGATAGTCCCCTACGATAAAATAGACCTCATTTTTGAGATCAAAAGGCTCAAAAATCTATAGATCCGTATAAAAATTAACGTGGTTTGGAAATAGAAAAATTTATGTATTTTTTGGGGGCATGGAGGAATCTTGATTATCAGATTTTGTAGATATATATGGATCCATAAAGTGATACAAATTGATATATCATGTTAGCATTTTTATAGAATATTCCTATATATGCACCAAATTGCCTATGATGTATATTTATGTATTTTTTGGGGGCATGGAGGAATCTTGATTATTAGATTCTGTAGATATATATGGATCCATAAAGTGATACAAATTGATATATCATGTTAGCATTTTTATAGAATATTCCTATATATGCACCAAATTGCCTATGATGTATATTTGGATCATACTACTGTAATTTGTCTATGATATATATTTGGATATTATTACAATTTTTCTATGATGTATATATTCAATTGTGATTATATATTGTTAAATATTACCTATAGGAATGCCCTCTTTGGTCCAGTTGATCCCAAAGTGAAGAATGTTAAATCCTCAAACGTTTTCAACACATTAAATCTATTACCATAAGTCCCCTTGAAAATTGCTTTGTTTTGATGATTAATTGGCTTCATCCTTGGGCAATATTTGATAGGAATGAGACCATTTGAATTAGGCACCTCATCCTAGATAGGGGCCTTTTCCAGTTGCTTTTAAATTATGAGCTTGTATTTCAATATTTGGGAGAGGAGACTAGGAGGGCATTTTTTGCAATTCCTTTGAAGATGACCATATTTATGACATGCACGAAAATGAAAGGGAAGTGCTTCATAATATATACTCTAGATCTTAGTCATGCTACCTAATTTGATCTCTAAGGAGTTAGGAAGCAGATTGTTCAAATCAACCTCAATGCACATACAAGAAAACATAGCAAACATCCTGTCAAGGGTTTAACGAGATGAACCCATAGGTTTTCTAATAATCACCACAATCAATTGCAAGATATCTAACCTCCAAACTCCTTAGGTGAACTAAAACAAGTATCTTGGATGGAATCTCCTCCACAAGATCAAACCCTACATGTCAAGGTTTGATAAATAAGCCTGATTAATTATGAAAGTATGGACCTCCTTCAAAAATCTTATTTTGCTCTACCATTTGGGAGAAAAACACAAATAAATGCCCATTAGAAGCCATAATGATCTCCAAATCACCTTTTGGACTCTAATTCTTCTTGACCCAATTCTTCAGAAAGAGCATAGAAATTTAGAGCCCCATGAATTTGCAAATGAGAGACTTCGATAGGTATAAAACATCATCTACAATCAAGTTTGAATTAATGACCAAAATAGGTTAATGTTTTATTTTATCCAAGAAAACATTAATTCAAGTGCAACCCCAAGGAATGGTTAGCAATGGGATCCAATGAACTGCATGTAATTAGTTCAATTAAGAGAATTTGCATGATGTGAAGATGAAACTTCATTACCATTAACCACATCTTTAAATGATAAAAAATGGGGGGCCCTTGGACCCCTAGATGTTGCCATACTGTCAGCCATGACAAAAAATAGGGCACATAAATTAAAAACAAAATAAAGATGAGAGGGCCATGCAAGAGTAGAAATACTAAAAAAGCTCAAGCCCGTGAGGAGCAAGGCAGCCCTCACATTAGATATCACATTTTGTCTTAATTATTATAGAAAAATGATATCTTGAGATGAAATCTCTTCTCTAGTGCATCATATTTTTTAATAAACTTTAATATTCTTTCTTGATAAGATAATCAACCTCATATTTTGGTGATAATGACATAATTTTAGTAAAAAATAAAATTAAAATATAAACAACAATTAAACTTTTAAAAGAAAATATTTTTAAAACTACACTTATAGATCTACAAAAGGGTATTTTTAGATTTTTTTTTAATATTATTTATATGATAGGAGTTATGAGAACATTAAATATTTTGAATAATTTTATTTTTTTGATAAATTGGCCCTAAAGTGATACTACATATATATTTAGCAAGCATTTATAGTTGAAAAAGTTGGAGTTGAGGTCTAATTTAGCTTGACCATATGTTTGACCAAAATTGTCTTTCAATTGGAAGTGCTTAAATTCATTCATACTGATAAGTTGGCATGAGATATAAATATAGTTTTGAACTTTCATATAGGAGAATGGAGAATTAATTAAAATGTGTTGGATCTTTAGGCCATCAACACCTGCCATATGTCTATTTGCCTTTGCATTCGATGAGAATTGAGTCCTAATTAAAATGAGAGTTGTTTTAGCTACCAATGCCTAATGATGTGCTTATTTTTCTTGTGTTAAGCAAGAATGGAGCTTGACAACATGTTTATTTATATTTGCATTCAACAAGAATGTAGCCCCAATTGAAATGAGTGGGTTATTTGGGCCAAAAATCCCTAACCATGTGTATATTTTCCTCTATGGATTGAGTTATAAAATGTTACACATTAAAATGAGCAAACTATTATGTCACTAAAACCTAATCATGTTTGCATTTGCCTTTATTAAACAAGAATAGAGCCTTGATTAAATGAGTGCATTAAGCAAGAATGAAGCTTGAACATGTGTTTATTTATCTTTACATTCAACAAGAATGTAATCCCAATTGAATGAGTGGGTTGTTTGGACCAATAAATTCTAACTGTGTGCTTATTTTCCTCCATGGATTGAGTAAAATTGTCGCGCATTAAATGAAAAAAAAAATAGGTCACCACAATCTAACCATGTTTGTTTGCTTTACATTTAACGAGAATAGAGCCTTGATTAAAAAAGTGCATTGTCTTCCTTAAAATCCTAACTATGTGTCTATTTTCTTTCACAATTGGCAATGATAGAGCTCCAATTAAATGAGTACATTGTTCAAATTGCAAAAACCTAACTATGCATCTATTTGCCTTCACATTCAATATGAATAGAGCTTCAATTAAATGAGTACATTGCCTAAGTTGCAAATTCATAATTGTGTGTCTATTTGCTTTCACATTCAACATAAATAAAACTCCAATTAAATAAGTGCATTGTCTAGATTGCAAAATCTTAACTATATGTCTATTTGTCTTCACATTCGACATTATTTATCTTCACATTCAACAAAAAGAAAGGTCCAATTAAATAAATGTATTGTATAGACTATAAAAATCTAGTTATACATCTAGATATCTTAGAATGCAATAAAATGAAAGTTCCACTTAAAATAAAACAGGCAAAGATATTTAAAATACCATATCCTTATCTATATATCTGTTTGCCTTCACATTCAACGACACTTAAAATAAAATAAAATTAAAAATCAATTCAAAATGTAGGGCCTTTTAGGTAAAGTTGATGGCCCTTGGAAAAGACCTCCTATTCTCTTTAAGGACAGGTAGCAAGTTTTTTTCATTGTTAAAGGCAGGGCCACTTATGAATCAAAGATCAAAGTGGGGTCATGTGTACTTCTAGTAGTTTCCCAATTTCGAAACGTATATGTTTTATCTTCCGTCCAGAGCGCTTGGAGTGCATTTAAACCGTCCCCTTCCCCTTCCGATATTTTTGCGCAATTAAGGCGATCTATTCTGTAAAACTTTCAACGGCCCCTTAGTGCCGACAAAGCTTTTATGTTGGTGGGCCCACCCACGTCTTATCCGTCTGACGTTGAGATTTTTTTCACCGACTTATGAAAGCCACGCGTCAGTCAAATATGGATCGGGCGGCCCCAGGAAGCCGCGTCGTAGGCGCGTCGTTCGCTAAGTCCTATAAATTCGCCTTCGCTCCCAACTATTTTTACATCGAACTTTCTCAGCTATTCAAAGCTTTTTCGTCTTTTGAGATTCCTGTATTTTCTTGTATTTCTTGACGAGTCTTTTTTCTTGCAATGGCGGAGGAAAACGCACCAGAGCATCAAGATCGCGGGCTGTTTGGCTTGTTTGGGAAGAAGAAAGAAGAGGAGACACATCAGCAGCATGGCAGTGCTGTGGATCCACACGGGCAGGGACACGTGGCAGGTGTAGCTCCGCATGAGCAGGGACACGTAAGTGAGGCCTACCCTACCCCTGCCTCTCATGGACAAGTAGGCGAGGCTCACCCTACGCCTGCATCTCATGGCCACGTAGGCGTAGGTGAGCCTCACCCTGTGTATGGCCACATAAGCGAGGCTCATCTTACGCCTGTGTCTCATGACCACGTCGGCGAGGTTCACCCTACGCCTGTGTCTCATGGCCACGTGGAGGAGGGCAAGTTCCATGGCGAAGGTGAGAAGAAGACACACGAAGGGGGGCACACTGTTAAGCTGCATCGCTCCAACAGCTCTTCTTCCAGCTCTGTAAGTTTTGGTTGGATATGACTTCCTCAATGGACTTCAGTCTAAGTTTACTTGCATAGATCTGATGAAATAAGCGAGTCCTCTCTTCAGAAATAGGTTTATTTGATGGTCTATTTGAATGTATTTTTCAAGCTTTCTGAACTGCCTCTATTAGCCTGTAGATTATTATGGAGCTCTTGTGGTTTGGGGTGTATCCATTACCTCAAATTTGTCTGAGCTGTTATAGTCTCAATTTCAATGGCGTAGGGTTTTTGTGCGCAATAAGCCTTTGATTTTCGATTAGTTTTTGGAAGCGTCATTAAATCTCATCAACAGATCAAGGTTTCCAGCTTTCTTTTGTATATTATTATAACTTTTCAAACCAAATTTAGTTTTATTTTGTCGTATCCTTCATATGATCTTCATGTATATGTACTTGGTGGTATAACAGATTAACTTTTTCAACAAACAAGGGTTTACCTCACTAAATTTTTCAAAATTGTACATTCTATGTGCATTCTGTTTTATCTTTGCTATCATTAATTAGATCTGTTTTGTTTTGCTTCGTTTGAGGCTTCACTGACAAACCAAGGGTTACTCTGTACATTCTATTTTTTTCTCTTTTCCTTTATAAACTAAGTTTAATTAATGTAGAGTTACAGATTCTTTTGGTAAACTATTCAATTTCATGGGACACATTTTATTTTTTCATTCTTTCTCCAACCAACCTCGGTTTTTTTGTAGGTAAAATCTATTTAATGTACATTCTACCTTAACATTCCATTTTCTCTAACTGAAAATAGATTAATTCCATTGTTCCTCATAAAAAGATCATACATTCCATTTTATCTTCAACTTTCTATAATGTCAGTAGTTTTTTCATTTGGATCTGATGAAATGAACTTGTTTACAGTCTAGCGACGAGGAAGAAGATGAGAATGGGGAGAAGAAGAAGAAAAAGAAGGGTGGATTGAAAGACAAGATAAAGCTTCCCGGACGACATGAAAAGAAAGAGGAAGATTACGGTCACGACAAGGCTGAAGAACAGGGCGAAAAGAAGGGTTTGATGGATAAGATCAAAGAAAAGCTTCCTGGACACCACAAAGAGGAAGAAAAAGAGCATTGAAAAGCAACTGGTTCTTTTGGCTGGTTTTATCTTATGTTAAGTTGTGTGTAGCTACGTCTATCTACCATCTTTTGGATTGAAGCGTACTGGGGATTGTATGTATGATGTGTTTATCTTCTATATATAATAAGAATGCAATGGTGATGTGTTTTTGTAATTAAGAATTGGGAAGTGTACAGGGTCTTTATACCTGCAGTTTTTTCCATAAAAACTTTGGACTGGCAGTTTACTTTTTGCCCACTGTATTTGCAGGGTTTCAACACATAATCATTATAAATTGATAAAAAAAAAGTTAAAATCCGTTGTATAATAAAAGATTTTCACAGTTAATGATAATAATCAACTTAATATTTGCAGGTTTTCAACACAATCATTATAAATTGATAAAAAAAGTTAACCAGTAGTATAATAAAAGATTTTCACATTTAATGATAATAATCAACGTGGTTTTGGAGGAGACAGGGGAATGCATTTTCTTAGGTTTTTGCACAACATAACCCATTTATATCCACAGGTCAGATAATAATTTAAATACACTCATATACACAAATCAGATAATAAATATTAGATAATAAATTAGTACTTCCTAGTGTGCAATTTTTTATAAAAAGCACAGAGACATAAAAACACAGCACTTGCATTCACAGGTCAGATAATTTAATACTTTTTCTGTCATAGTTACCATTAGCATTGCAAATCTCAGACATGCATGTATGTGGAATATTAGATAATAAATTAGTACTTCCTAGTGTGCAAATTTTTATAAAAAGCACAGACATAAAAACACAGCACTTACATTCACAGGTCAGATAATTTAATACTTTTTCTGTCATAGTTACCAGTAGCATTGCAAATCTCAGACATGCATGTATGTGGAACAAGGACATCATATCAAAATGTTTAGGGACAACATATTTAGAGTATAATTCTTTGACATACTATCTAATAGTCTATCCAGAACAAAAATGCATATTTAATTGTATTTACTAATTAATTAATTAAAAATCAAAATACAATGTATTTTTATGAAGATGTTCTTTATATGAAATGGGCGACTTGCTTTTAAAATCGTCTGTTATAAATTGAAGACAAAAATGCAAGACCAATGATCTGCTTTTTAAAATCAAGTGTTATAAATTGAAGACAAAAATGCAAGACCAATGATCTGCTTTTTATAAATCGTCTGTCACATTTTTTTTGGTCAGAGCCCCAACACTGTTGAAACTTACATTTTCCCGATTTTATACTGCAGTGCACTCTAAATTTTCTCTCGAAGATTAAATGAGAATCACAGCACGTAAGATTTTACGATTATGTCGGGCGGAGTGGCAATGGCGTCAGTACCATCTTTAAAATATGCTTTTTGAATATTTTATTTGTTTATATTTCCATGTATAGATTTTTGAGGCGATGTGCGTGAACTCACAGTATGTAGAAAAGCCAACCGGGGATCGGCTCAAGAGAAGATATAATTTGGTAATTTTATCTTCACTTTCCCACAAGGTAATGTGCATTAAAGTATTTCCACTCTTTTTTTAATTAAATTACGCATGAAAATTTCTATATAATATTATATAGGTTATATATATTTTTAAAATTCAAGGGAGATTTTAGCATTTGTTGTGAAATACATTTTTATTATATTTATTTGGTTTTTTTAAATGTTATTTGGATTAATATAATATAAGTTAAAATTACTGTTGAAATAAAAAAGTGTGATTTCTTTGTATTTATATGTAAGGGATATAAATATATTTTATATTTTATATTTTTGAATCTATATATATATAGAGTTGTATTTTATTTGTTTTATTTGCTAGCATATATATATTTTTTAATAATATAGAGTTGTATTTTTTAATAATACACGTCGAGAGTAAAAGATATCTCTTGGCGTTTTTTATATATATTATTAAAAATATATATATACTAGTAGCATTCGTAGTGTGACATGGAAGAAACAATTATTAGGGTTAGGGTTGGGGTAAGCTTTATGAGTAGGGTTAGGGTTAGAATTAGAGATATCCTTCTATTCATTGTTAGGTTTAGGGTTAGATATAGAATTACAACTAGGGGTTAGGTTAGGCATATAGATAGAATTACGGTTACGGTTAGGGCTAGAGATAGAATTAAGATTAAATTCACATGTTTTATTCCTCATTATTTAAATGAATAAATTACATTTATTTTATTTAAATATGTTATTACTTTTTTATGTCTATAATTAAATAAATTCCTAAATTTATATATTTATTTAAATGTCATTAATTCCTTATATCTTCTTATAATTAAATAAATTTTATTGTCCACCTTGTCCATTTTCTCCATAATTAAATAATTATTATTAACTATTTAATTATCTTATTGATTTTTCTTCTAATTTAAATAAAGTCATTTATTTAAACTCCCCACTTTTTATTTTCCCACCAAGTAAATAATTTGAAATAATTATTTATTGTCGTATGACCTCACCACTCTTGAATTAAATTAATTTTTAATTCAAAAGGCCAACATCACCTCTTGAATCAAATAATTAAAATTATTTGATTCTCCAATAGCTTCATTTTTCGTGCCCAATATCTTCTTGTCACATGCATTCTTGACCTTTGATTTAAATAAAATCTCAACCATATATTTCAAACTTTTCCCTAACCCTAATTGCTAGTTGTCACATGCAATTTCAACCTTTGATCTTACGGCTTTGTCAAACTTTCAATCCTAACCATTTATCCAAAATTGACTTTTCTATAAAAAGGCAATGTCAACCTCATTTGGACATCTCTTGACTTCATACTTGCACACTTCATGTTTGCATATTTCTTCATGCTTGCAATTTCTAAGTACACTTGCAATTTTGAGTCAAATCCTTCAATATTTGCTTGAGTTTTTGTCATAGGTCTTTGTTGCTCCTTAAAATTTGAGGGAAAATATCATTTTATAGCAAATAGATAAGGGAAATGAAGGTTCATCATGGAGGGCATGAAGGCTATTTGGTGAAAAAAAAAAAATCTTTTTATGTTATTTTTCTCCTTTGTGCTTCCTTGTGTAGCTAGGGTTTGTTTTATGCATTTTATTTAACGCTAGCTTAGATCTTAACCTTAGTTACATTGGTGAACCCGGCGTGAAGTACATATTTTGTAGTTTCCGTATGGTTTTTTTAATCATTTTTTGCAAGTACATGTATGGATTGCCACAAATGCCATTTTCTGAGTCGCATTTGATGTGTCGCGACGCACCTGTGTTCAGGAACAATGCATCTAAAAAAATTGAGACGCATTTGACCTTCACAAAGACGCATTTGATGTGTTGCAGCGCATCTAACAGCCCGAACAACACATCCGTGTTGAGCCACATTTGATAGGCAGAGAGATGCATCTACCTGTTGCAAGTTTACTCTTGGTTTTTTACAACATTTTCCAATTTTCTCTTTTCAGTTTTAGTAAGTTAGGGCTTTTTGGTTATTGATCTTTTGTTGGTAGCATGTGGCAAGCTAGAAGGAGATACTAACCCTTGTTTTGTTGTTAATTTTACAAATCTTTTTTTTCAATTCTAAAGCAACAAACAAACAAACAACCACAATTACAACTTGCATATCACACTCATGGGATTTAAAATGAACACAACTTGCATCTACACTCATCAAGATTAAAAATTTACTTGCATTCTCAGAGCATTGGCCTAAAAAAAATTTTGCTTCTCTCATAATAAGTTGGGCTAAAATGTACAAGTGTTTGAGGTGTCTTGTGGTGTGGTGATAACTCCTTAGTGTGTATACACTTCTCTTGCACCTTGTTGTGATCCTAAGAATCAAAAACACTTAGTGGTTGTTGCTTTGCCACCCACATATTTGTATTTGGACATTAAAATGAACAATCTTGTGAGTGTGGATTGAAAGCTTTGTGTATGCAATCTCCTCGTGTCTTAGTGCGATCTTGGATGAACAAAAACAAAGTTTTCAATTCGAATTTGTTTAACCTTAGAGGGGCCTGTCTCGAAAGAGGGAAAAACTCTAACTATTTTTTCTCTTGGGCCAGTATATAAAAGGATAAGACTAAACCATCAAGTCCTCATGGTATGTAGGCCTTAGTTGTGCAATGCCATTCGAAACAGGGTACCTACCTATTCTTTTAACGGTATAAGAGCCCCTAGTAGAGTGATTAAAGTCTTGAGTGGCTTGTTGGATGCTCGCGAGGTTCCATGTCCCTAAGTATTCACTAAAACCCATTTGTGTAGATTTCCAAAATCCTTTTCTATTCATTGGTGCAGGAACGGTCATTCCCAAGCCATCCCACATACTCGCGGTTCTTAGTAGAGATGGAGAGTTTGTCACGGGAAATTCATGAGAACTTGAAGCTTGGTTGACCCAGAGAAGTGAGTGTCATGGAGGGGAGCCAATGTGGCCAAACTTCTAAGTCATCCACTAAGAATAAGCATGGTTAGTTAATCCAAGTGGTAATCTAGTGAATATAGTCCTTGTCATCCATAGGGTTTGTGCCTATC
Source organism: Sequoia sempervirens (assembly GCA_007258455.2). Lineage (NCBI taxonomy): Eukaryota > Viridiplantae > Streptophyta > Pinopsida > Cupressales > Cupressaceae > Sequoia > Sequoia sempervirens. The sequence goes on along the minus strand of VDFB02379711.1, from coordinate 24,698,619 downwards.
TTCAATGTGCTTGTCTCCAAAAATTCAAGACAAAATCATCTGTTTTCCAAATGTGTTGATTCAATGAACACATAAAATACCTTTTACAAATCTAGAAAATCACAGTCAAACTGAAACAACTTCACAAATTTGTCAAAATTGCAAGAAAACCATACCTTGTAGACATCCAAATTTAATCACTTTCATATATGATTAAATTCTATACCTTTCCACCTATATCGCATTAATATTAATTTATTAAATTAATATTACACCTTTCATCTTATATCGGTAAAGTATTTAATTTAATAATTAATACTTTGTCTTTTACCCTATGCCTCTCTAAATTAAATAAATACGCTAATTTATTTAATTTAGTCATTTTCCCTTTTTTTTAATTTAAAATCAATTTAAAATTCCTCACTTTCTCTCTCCTTGTCACATCCTCCATAACCTCACCCTAATCTGAATTAATTTAATTAATTCAGGGTTATGATGTGCATCCTCTTAATCAGAGATTAATGTGACATCCTCCTACATTTTCCACTTGCCTCTAATCTTCCATTAATTAGCCTAATCCAATGTTTGCACAACCTTAACCAAGGTCATTAGCTAAATTTAACACCACTTTTTAGTCAACCTTTACATTTACCTTCTTTTGGCATTGACCCCCTTTCCCATGTGAATTTTTAATTCACATTTATTTGTCCTAGATTCCCCTCCTTTATATGTGAATTTTTAATTCACATTCCATTCTTCCAAGGCTTCTAGAACCTTGGACTTGTCACAATCTCCACATGTGACCAAGTCCCACCTTTTTGGAGCCCACCTTTTACCCTCTAGATCATCCTAGGAATGTGAATTTTTAATTCACATTTATATCCCCAACCACCTTTCCTTTTCCCATGTAGATTTTTGAGGAATTCCAAAATTCCTCAAATGTCCTTTTCACTCCCACTTGGGGACAAGGAATCCCTTTTTGAGGAAATCTCCTCACTCCCCAAGGTGCATGTCCTTTTTCCACCTCATGTACCTTCTTGACACCTCATCTCCATCTCATATTCCCTTGGCCACTTCACCCTCCACATGTCAAGATGTGAGGGCTTGTGGGTTCTCAACCCACCATAGCCCTTCATCTTGACCTTGTTGGATCAATCTTGACCATTGAATTCTCTAGAGAATTCAAGTTCCTCTATAAATACCCCCTCCTCAAGGGCATTTAGAAGACTTAGTCATTTTGCAACTGCATGCTGCCATTTTGTGCACTCATCTAGCCTACAATTACATCCACTTGCATTCACATCCAAGTACATAGTAAAATCCTCCATTTTAGCCACATCAAGAGCCATCAAGGAGCACACATATCATTCTAAGCAAGGGCCAATCAAAGGGGTATCAACAACAAGGAAGGTAAAACCATTTGTCTTGTGCTATCTATTTTCCTTATTGTTTTGTCACTCTCTTTTGGCTAATCTTGAGGTGTCTTTGGTATCTTTATCATTCGTATTTTGAGTTGTTTTATGCACTAGAATAGGATAAATCTGCATACAATCATGTAATAGTTGAATCCAAGTAAAAGACTAAGTCTATGAAGAATTATTCACCACGCATGAATAAAGGCAGAAAGTTTAAACATAGCATAAAATTAAATGCAGATTGGAATAAGTCTTGAACCGTGCTATCTTTAAGGGTGTCATTGTGTGAATATATGGCACCAATGCTGAGGATTATGAAATCTAAAAGAATTCTTTTTGTTGTACTTAAACCATGAGACTTGGTCCATGTAAACTTGGCAGAAATATAGGAGGAATTTGACTTGTAAACAAGAAGGAAACTTGTTGTTATGAGTCATATTTTGACTCAGTAAATGAGTCTTGTTGTATCTCATTAAGGGATCGACTCAGTCATTAGAATATTATGGATTCTTATGTGTTGCAACCCTGTAAGTTAGTGTGATAAATCGTTGCATGTGAGTAGGAAGGTGGCAGAATCTCTAGCTTATTTGTAGCCTTTAGTTGCTCAAATATTAGTATATATATAGGTGCTCTTCCTATTATTTGTTACTCTTCTCATTCTAATTTTCCCATTGTTATTCTGTTGTATTTTTTGTGCAAGTGAGTTAGTGAGCTTGAGAGTTAGTGAGTTGCTTTATTATTTCGCAATTGTTTTGTTGAGAGAATTTGTGAGAGGCTAGTTGTTCTTTGGAGAAGTAGCATTCATGAAGGTGAAGGTTAAGGTTGGAAGGCAGCATTATCAAGTTGGAGCTTATATCTAGGCATGTTGATTTCTATTATTTATTTTCTTAAGTTTGAAAGGTTATTTGATTATAATGCCTTTGTTTGGAAAGATTGTTTGAGTGCATGATGTGCTTGTTCTTATGAACTTAGGTATTTCCTAGTGTTGGAATAGGCATGAATGCATGATATACTTATTCTTATGATCTAGTCATTTCCCAGCTTTGGAGTAATCTATGGATACTTGGTAGGCATGTTATTATAAACCTAGTTAATTCCTAGAAAGGAATATGCTTGTGTGATTCTTGGTTGAGTCTATAATTAGTAAACCCTATCATTGGAATTACCTTTATATTATGTTGAAGTATGTGTGGCTTAAATGGTATGAGAACTATACTTAGTTCATTAAGTCTATATGGATATGGCTTGAAAAGTGAGATGTGGAATATATTGCTATCTTGATTAGTTAGCTTATGATGCTAGGTAAACCTTTGTGGATAAGAAGGTTAGTAATACAATGGGAATGATGGCATGATAGAAATGCCATCATTGATAGGTTGTAATGTTATGCAAACCATGGTGATAGTCTATACTTGATAGATTACTCATATCTTCTTGAAGTAGGAAGATAGTCTTTTCCCTACGGTTAGGGAGTATACTTGATTATTATATCAATATTCAATAGTAGGATTGAGAAATGTATTTATTGATCATGTTATAATCATATACCTGATTAGGAGTCCATTCCTATTTACGAAGTTCCCGATGAGGACTCACATACCAACAACCCAAATTTGTATTGAGAAGACAACTTGTAGGTGCAGAAGGACAAAATTCTCTTACGATAATGTCCTCCAAATTATATACAATCATAGCGAACATTGTAAACATGTGAATATTTGAGGTATATTGAGAGAGAGGTTTTATGATTTGTGTATGATCACTTGATCATTACTTCACATTTGATTGAAACCCTAGGTTGAGAATAACCTATTTGGTTGGGTTGTTACTTGATTATTGAATGAAGCAAATAGGTTGGGATTAACCTAGATGATCTAATTGATCATTTTATTGTTGATTGTACTTTTGATTAAGTTATTTATTGATGAGATTTTACTCTTGAATGGAGTGATTTATTGACAAGGTCATACTTCTAAAAAGAAGGCATTTAGTGTTGAGATCATGCCTTTTAGAGCCATTTAATGTTATGACATTATGATTACCTAGGGTGGTTAATTAGGTTATACCTGGGGTTAGAGGAAATCCATGGGTAAGGGTGTAACCTAGATAATTAGTTTATTATAGACTTGGGTATTCCTAGGGTTAGGGTAATCCATGGTTAAGAGAATTACCTTGTTAAATATTATATTATGTTGTCACCTTAGGGTAAACATGTGTTATGTTTATGATCAATACCAAATCAAGTTTTTGAAGCGGGCGGATGGATGACTCTCACTCAAAGTACAAGGTGTTGAATTCGTTGGCCAAAGTAGTGTAAGTAACCACTGTTTACACTGTTAGTTCACTATAGTCCATGATTGCAATCTAGGCAGGGAAACCAAGGTGTGGTAGCTCTAGATATGTAAGACACAACACTATGCTCATGAAGGCCAGTATTATGAGGTTATCAAACCAATCTCTTCATCAAAGGGTAGGGCCATCTTACCAAGTTTGGTAGATGTGCAGGGGACCACAGTAAGTCTATGGTTGGCATAAAAGCACTTGAGTGATGCTCTCCCTCATACAGTCAGCAACCGGGATTTGAGGATGTACGCACCAATTTTGGGGACAACTAGGATGTATGCACCAATGCAAGGGACATCAAGGATGTATGCCCAGTTAGGGACATCTGGACCATTTGTATATCTATTTCATTAAGCTCATGGAAGCTATGAATGCAAACATGTATCTTTGTAATTTTATCATTACATGGGTGTATGTAAGAATGCACTTTATGAAAATACAATGGAAATTTTAAATGGGGTTAATTTGAATATGCATCTTTATATTGAAATGTATTGGAAGTCTTGAATGGGCTTATTCCAAATGTGCATATTATTATTGGATTATAAAGAAAAAAATTATTGCTATATTTTGCAAGCATGTGTTATTTACATGTGGGTAAAAACATGGAAAATTCTTGGGTTAAACACCGAGGTCATTACACACTACTAGACATGTTCACAAATGGAATGTCATTGAACCTTAATGTGTTTAGCGCAATTATAAAAAAATAAAATTTTAAACAAGCTTCAAGATACTTTTATTGTCAAGATAGAGCAATAAGATGTGTCTCAAGAACACTCAGGGTTATCAAGATGTAACATAACCATATCACTTCATAGATAGCTCCACCTATGGCATGATCTTCTACCTCTATGGAGGAGCGAGCAATAGTGGTTTATTTTTTGTCATGGTATCAACCTAAATTCCAAAGAGAACTCTAAAGTAGACTTTCTTTCATCCACAGAACTTTCATAGTTTGCATTTGTATCTCCTTGCAAATAATTTTTTTAATATATTTTATATTCCAATCCATACAATAAATGTATCTCAAAACATGATTTGATGCTCTCTCATGTGAAATATTAGGTTCTTACATAAACCTCAAAAGCTAACTAGCATAGTTGATATATTGTTGGTTAAGGTCAAGTAAATGAGACTCCCACTCAATTGACAATAAAAAATAGCATTCACCCAAGATGATGGATCATTGCAAGAAAGTTGTGGTCCTATCTCCATGGGTGTCAACAACAGCTTGTGATCTTCCATTCTAAATTTTTTGAGCAATTTATTGGCATATTTAACCTAAGATAGAAAAATCTTTTTTTTTTGTTGCCACGCTTCAATTCCAAAGAAAGAATACAAGAGCCCAATATGTGTTATGTCAAACAATCATTTGAGATCGATCTTCGTTGTTGCAATCATTTACAAAAATTTCCTTATAATGAATAGATCGTCAATATATGCAATTAAATCAAAATACCCCCTTGCTCTATAAGGTAGAGATTGGAATCATATGGATTTTTAGTGAACCCATGTTGGAGGAGATGCTCATTGATCTTGATATACCAGGTTTGAAGAGTTTACTTCAAAGAATAGAAGGATTTCACAAGTAAGGACAGGTTTTTTTGTTTTCCAAGTGCATGATACACCTTGGGTTAAGTCATATAGACTTATTTGAAATATCCATTGAGAAAGGTACTCTTGACATCAATTGATATGATGAACTTTCCAACTAAACTATGTTGTCACTGCCAAGATCATATTGTTGAATGCACAAGACAACTAAGAGGGGGTTGAATTAGTTGTACCTTAAAGCTTCAAAACCCTCACAAACATTTAGATCCACATTCATTCAATTAACCCTTAATCTGTTATAATGATTTAGCATGAAAAGCAAATAACAAAAACTGAATCAAATCAACACCTTGCACAAGAGAACACCAGATTTGTGTGGAAAACCCAAGATGGGGAAAACCATAGTGAGGATTAGCTCATATTACAAAGTAATATCAATACCGAATACAAAGGGCTCACTGTCAAAGGGCTCACTGTCAGAGGGCTCACAACCATAATAGAAAAGAAGATAGAGAAGAATGTTACATAGATAAATCCATCTCAATGCAATAGAGAAATCCACCACAATGTCATCAACACCTTCGCAGCTTGATTGAAGAATTGTAGACACATTCTGCTCACTGCATCCAATAATTTAACACATGAAAGCTCGCACTGTACTTCTCAAATTCGCACTCTGTCATTCTGCAATTCATAGCATTCACATCATACTTGTCTATCTTCACATCCCTCAACAACTCAACTTATATTTTTATCATTTTCAATCTTGAAACTTTTCTCCAAGGTCGGCTATGCACCTCAACCGTGCAAATTCAAATTAGGTTGGCACCAAAACACATCCGTGGTGGATAGAACTGAAGACGGGCCACACCACTCCTTATCTAGGACCCAAATCTACAACATCACACTACAACATGCTTCTACAAACAATAAATATCCACCACAATTAGTGTAAACACCAAGGTCGACTATTACCTGTGTAAACACCATTAAACTTTTAAGTGCACACTTCCTTTGATCCAACAACTCGTAGACAACAAATGTCACCTGAACACAATCTAAAATATTTCATATAAACACCCTGAAATCCAACAAACTCCTTCGCAACAACTTTTACTAAAAGAATGTATACACCCAATACACTCAAACAACTTTGCCATACATTGTAACTTAAGAAACTGACTTTTGAAGCACCAAACCTCTAACAACTTTGACTGAAGAGAGATATCAACACTATCAACAACACGCCTTCATATTTGCAAGACCTGAAACCAAATTACGAAGAAACGTGGAGAAAAAATGTTTCTCCCAAACACCTCTGCAATACACTTGTGAACACAACTTCTTCTGCACAACGATCCAGCACATCATATTCTAAATGCAACACCTCTAAACACCTATGATCAACGTATCTGAAACACAGAGATAAATCTTCAACCTAGAAGAAATGTGAAGCAACACCAAAACACTACTCTTCAACCCAAAACACAATGCAACTTATTGTTTCCTCTTTTTATCAAATTTTCTCAAAAGCACCCTCAACTATAGACAAAAGTTTATCAAAGCAACACTAGAGATTGACACCAGTAGCTTACTAATGACAATATAATGCAACTAATCAAAGCACCATCAATGAAACAACATAGATAATACCAACCACACATACTCTTGCAACAATCTTCTTCTCATACAATTGACACTAATGACAACACTGGCTTGTTGACATCAATGACAACATCAACTACTCATACTTGCAACACATAATATCAATCTTTGTAGCAAGGGAGAAAAAAATTCTCAAAGCCAATGTCTCCTTTCTAAGCACAACTCTTAACCAAAATTCGGGATTTTTATTTTTCAATGTTATTGTATGTCTTGTATTTGATCGTGAAGGCCTATTTGCATCCAATAGCTTTCTTCCCAAGTGGAAGATCAACAAGTTCTCAAGCATTGCTCCTTAGCAATGTCTAATATTTTACATCCATGACATCTTTCTAAGGTGGTGACTCAAGAATCTATTACATTAAAAATCTTCATTAAAATCACTTGTGGGAGCAATATTCTCATGTTGCTTGTTATGTTTTTGTATCAACTGGAATTCTTCTTCTTGTCCCCTAAGAAATGCTTTAGTGGGTTTTGCTAGCTCAATTCACCATTTGCAAAGGAATGTACTAGCATTCTTGGAGATTGTTCTTTCTTTCCACAAGTGAGACTTCTTTCTTCGTGCAAAGAAATTTTCTTGTTTGGATTTGGATGAACCTTTTGGACCATTCTAATGTTCAAGTTGATTTCCTTTCTACTCAAATGTGAGGGTGTAATGGTCTAAGCAGTACGAGGTCTCACCGTGAATTGTCTCTTCTTGTTGAAGCAAGATAATTGACTCCTCAAAAGATGGATTTTTGCTAGCCATATTGAGACATATTACAAACACATGAAAGGCATAGGACAATGCTCTCAAGACAATGGTCACAAGAGAGTCATCTAACATTATTTTCCCTAATGTTGTCATCTAATCTCCCAAACGTTTTTGAAAAATGTCTACAATATTTCACCATTTTGCATTTGCAAACAGTGTAATTATTGTTGCAAATGAATGATTTGATTCTAATTTTTGGACTCATACTATCTTCAAGAAATCCCAAGCCTCTTTCACAGCTGCAATTGTTTGGATGTAAGGTTGAACCTCATTAGAAACATCAAACAAGATGATTAGTTTGGCACCTAACCAGTCTTATCATATTGGTTTTGTTCAACTCCAACTTGTGCAAGTCTAGTGATTCTTTCAAAAACCATATCTCACAAATCTTCAAATTCAAATTAAATGTGTACCTTAATTTTTCAAGCAAACTAATTATCACCTTAGAAGTTGGAGAGTCAAGAAACAATATTTTAGATTGTTGGAAGCCATTCCATTCAATGTACGAGTCCTTATCTCCCCCACAAAAACAAAAAAACAAAAAAAAACAAAAAAAACAAATTGCCCTTATTTCTTTCTAACAATTTACTGAGTTAATGCCACAAGCTTCATCATTACAACTATTTTAGACATTAGATGCAATAAATTGACATAACAACATTACGCATAACTGTGAATCAAAGGCACCAATTATACGAGATATTACAATTGACTATTACAAAACGAAATGAAAAAAATGATTTGTAACACAAAATATATTTTATATTTTATATTTTATTTTGCTCCAAAAATATTTTAAGTGTGATACACACACATAAGTTTTGTTTATTTTAATTTGACTTCAAGCTCTATTATTTCCACTTTTCTATTTTATTTTTTAATTTGAACTTTCTAAAAATTGAAAGTATTTAAAAATTTATTTTTTAATTGTTTTAAATTACTTTCAAAGAATTAAAGAAAAGCTTCTCTAAATTTTTGTTCCCCCAAAATTTTTTACTCGCCAAACTTCCTGTGATGTGCTTTTTTAACTCTCTAAAGGCTTTTTCTGTCTTGCTTTCCAAATATTTGTGAACAGCGGCAGAGTATTTGTTTTTTCCTTTGAATAATACCGAGTTTGTCTCCACAACTGGGCGATCTACACGCAGAGTTTCCAAACTACTCCTTGGATTTCTCCTGACAGAGTTAAGACCAGGCAGAAATCAATGTGCTTGTCACGCCAGCAGATCAAGAAACTGACTCCTTTACACAGCTTTTCCCACATGATTTGTTGAGTCGGCCTTTGTTCTCTCTCCCCTGCGTTCCTCACCAATATATTTTCTATGCGACAGAAGATTTTGATGCGTTTCTGTTTGCAGGGCTCTGTTTGCGGAAGCCCTGTTCCAACGGCTCCTTCGCGCACGTCTTTTTTCACGCCTTCTCCAGACGACCTCTAAACGCCTCTGCGATTTTCCTCTGCTTTGATTTACGCGATTTTCTATCTCCAACTTCACACGCACAAGCACATAAATTTTATATGGTCTAATACCAAACTGAATTGTAAAGAATCAACGAGCCAAGAAATATATACAATACAATATTCGATTTCAGAAGAGGAAACGGATCAACCACCATCGAATGTTTTTCTTTTAATTATAACGTTTTGATTATTATTATTGTTGTTTTTACAATATTCCTATCTTTTGTATTTTGGCTTTTTCACATCTTTGCTGCAGTCTCGCTGCAGATCAGCTCCTGGTTTACTGATGTTTTGCTATTTGTAACAGAGTTTAGAGGTCTTTCAAAACTTGCTTTACCCGTTCAACTAAAAAAAGTTTTACAATATGTAATATATATTATTGATATTCCAACACTTTGTACAAGTAATATCTGTGTGGGATGGTGATTTTAGCTAAAGCTTGCTTCAAAACATTTCTATATATGTCAAATAAATGCATTTATTCCTAAAGAGATTTTTTTGGCACAGGAATTCCTTGATACAAGACATCATATCCCTTAGTCGTTTTCTAATATGTATGTCTAATCTTACGATGACTTTGAGGGTGTAGCTAAGGCATGAAAAGTACCAATGTGATCAGACATATGGCTTCTTCATGTCGAAGGTGGACATGGAGACGTATAAGTCATGTGAATAATATGATCATCGTGACGCGTAGGAAGAATGGCATCACAAGGTATAGCAATGTCATGGGTAACTTAGGGAGATGTAGCCTCGTCGCATTAAGTATCATCCATAAACAAATCACTTAAAGGTGGAGGTTCATCATGAGTGTCCTTCACCAAAGATGCACCATCAGTCATCGAGTCAAATGATGGAAAAATGCTCAAAGTTAAAATATTGTTGAACTCATGCACATCACTAACACCATCCAAAGAAATAACATGAGAATCACAGATAAGAGTGAGTATCCAAACCAGGTCAAACCTTGGTTACAGTTAATCAATTTTTACTTGCTTGTGCCTTACAACGTGCATTGTGGGCTAGTATTTCAATATTTGGAAGACAATCACCTTACTAAAGAAATCCTGCAAATTTATAAGGCAGGCTTTAGCTATTCAAAGAAGTATTTTTTCAGTTATGCTAAACGCTTTAATTAGTGATGATGATTGTGTTGCAGATTATGGTTTCATTTAGACATTTTCCATCTTAATAGACATGGCATGTTGACATTTTTAATGAGAATCAAACAAAACGTTAATTCAAAATGAAGTTTAATATGCTTTTACTTTAATTCAAACTATTCTTGCCGTGCTACCTTTAACAGCAATTTTAACTATTTTAGTTTTCTCAAATGTGCGTGTAGTGCCAATATGAATAAATCTGAGAACTAAAAATTCGTGCATAAAACCTTCATCACCTCTATATTTGTATATATCTGCATACAAACATCAAGATTTCAACTTAATAGATGTGTGTCATTGAGGCACCGTAAGAGACAAACAAACATTTGGAATGGCATAGATGTAAAGAGGATTGAACTAGAGTGAGTCTGGTCAAAAGCACTTAGCTAGGTCAATTAAGTTCAAATAATAATACTCACATAAAAGCCCAGACACACCTTTTATATTTAAAATACATAAAGTATTTTTCCCATTTCCTTTTCAGACTCTTTCCCAAAAACTGAAGCAAACAAGTTTTACTGTTTTACAGCACATCTAATGCTTTATTAGAAGTAGTGCCAATCAGTACATGTAACTTGCATTTCTTCTTCAAAACCTTGATAATAAGTAATTGTGCTTATGAGATAGCAGAAAATTAACATTTATCTGCCATCCGTATGAAAACTGGGCAAATTTAATTTTCAGGCATGCCATATATTTTCAAGAAAAAATTATTTTTTGTCACCGGTGGTAATAGAGCCCTGAAAAAGTAACCTTTCATGATGTACAAGGTACTTGAACAATTCAAGTTATGCATTTCTTAGATAATGTTTAAAGATCAAAAAAGAAATATGCTTCTCACCATGACAATTGAATATTGTAGGCATGCATGCTTCTTGCAATGGAAAATAGCCTTTATAAGAAACTGAGTAACAATCCAATCAGAAAACCGCCACTCTTAAATCTCATTATTTTCTGTATCTCATTATTTTCTGTATGGTCAAACACCTGAAGACCTTTGTAGTCAATTCTGTGTGCCCACTGGAGATAGAAATTACGCAACTGGAATCTGCAAAAAAACCCATACAGCATCACGGAGAGCTGAAACCCCAAGAGGCTTGCACTCCAAAGAATGTATCTAACTAAAACCTTATGATACACAGGACCTGCATGGAAAAGCCATCCTGCTGAGACCATCAAAATGGTTAGAGAAAGAAGCTGGGATGCCTACTAGTTAAAGGCAATATTCCAATGCTATATCATAAAAGTTTGCTCGTACGACGCTTCGAAGAACCTCCTGGAAAAAGCTTCATTATCCATCCCAATACTCTTTCAACCACCTGTTTGCAAAATACCATAGGATTTCAAATTTTCAACAGACCAACATTTTCCAAAAGTAGAGCAAGCATATTCATAAGACCACAAATATACATAAAACAGTGTATACAACAAAAATGCATTTATATAATGCTTTCAGTTGCCAGTAATTTATTTTTATATAGTTGCCAGTAATTTTTATGAGTAACCTTTAATGTCAGTGACACTAGAGGGTTGCCTCAGTTGGACTTCAAATGACCACAGAAGGTAAATCAGAAGTTCATAGAAATTTCAAATTAATAAGAGTCAGCTGGCAAACCAGATAAATTTCAACATCATCTTTGTCACCATTTTTTGCATTTTCTTCTATGTTAGGTTAATATTATTGTATTCTGTGAGGCAAGCAAGCCAAGAGTTGGACATCAACGGGATAGAGAGGGAGACTAAGAAATGGCCAATTTTAATTATAGCCTAACATATGAAGTGAAATCAGTAAGCAATGCCTGAACCTAAACCAAATAATAAATCAAACAGATGATTTGTTTCTGTTGGCACAGGATAATGGACTATGACATATTTTCACATGGATATAGATACGTAACCATACAGTTTAGTAATAACAATATCAAAACCATTCTTCCTCTTATGAATAATAACACCTTTTTGACCAAGCATCCCACATGGACATGTCTCCAGGGGTCCAGGTGATGTCCTGATGTCCCAGGGACTTGGAGACTTGGAGGTGATGTACCCCCTTTCAGAATTGGACATGCTGCTCCATTTCATGCTTAATTTTAAGTTTTTTGACAAAAAAAAAACTAAAACCCCCTTAAAAGGTGAAAGGGGAAGGATTGTCATTGCAAATTCAACATATTAAATTTACTTCTTAAAATGTTTACTGCTTTTAGTTTATTCAAGTTATTTAAATAGCCACACCCTTATCATCCCAAGATTCAGAAAAATATTTGCCATTCTTGAAACCACATCCCCCCATCCTGGAAACTCGGAGAAACCCTGCTTTCATCCCCTTGTTTTCTTGCTTTTCTACCCATCCATGATGGGTTCAATGACCTGAAGACTACTGTCTTGGAGATGGTGAACCTCCATGGAAGGGATTTGGGCAAGTTTCACTCTAGTTTTGCTGAAAACCGATGACTGCTAACCAAACCTTGCCTAATGCAGAATTTAATAAAATATATAATATGTGTTATAAAGCAATTCAGATGCAGGAACCCAATACAATGGATAAAGTGCTAGTTCAAACTTGAAAAAAACCCGTGAACTATTTTATTGCCCATAATACAGAATTAAGGAGATGGCTAGGCAATATCAAAAGGCAAATGAATGCTGGGATAGAACAAGGCATATTTACTCGACACTTTTCATCATAATGTGGGTTTTTAGGCACTCAACATAGGGGACAATTCCCATGATAGGTTTGTAGACTGACAGAGAATAGCTACTCGAAAAAATACTCGCAATAGATGATTATCATGGATTTCTCTTGTATTACGTTCTCAATTCCGTTATGATATGGCTTCCAATTTAAGTGAAGATGTCTGCATGTAGCAATTCCTTGAAAACAGAATCAATTGAAGAACGCTCATAAATATCTCAAACAAACTAACAAATATCCTTAGCAAGCCATAAGGTATCTGTCCCTTCCACTAAACAGACTGAAATATTCACTGTAAATTGCTAGGCACTGCACTGCATGTTTTGCATTTTCCCAAAGAGATGCTCTTGTGACTGCTATCATCATGGAATAGAAACAGTAAAACTTGACAAACATTTAGGGTTACTGAGACATACCTCATCCCCTTCATCCACGTACTCTAATTCATCCTGCATATTGACAATATTCCTAGGCCCCAATGCACTACTGCCATGGGCCATGTTCTGGGAAATCAGAAGCTCTAGTCTCTGAGTCTGTGACTCCAACTTCTGAGATAACTCCTGGTTTGAAGCCTGCAAATTTAGACAAGAATCATGAAAAATTGGCAACATTTGTTTGGCATTAGAAACCTATTTTCCATAAACTAGCAACAAATTGCAGAAAAAAGTTGTAAAGACCATTTTCTGTCACGTTTACCATAACATAATTATACAGAAACGTGCACTACATTTACATGTGCAGATATAAGAATATGACAGGCAAGAAAAATAATAAGAAAGATTAGCATTCAGTAATACAACCTGCTATTAAGCTTCACAGTTGAACTAAATAAGGTGCTCCAAAAGTAAAAACCATTTTACGTTTTAAAACATCTACCTTTTAAAATCATTGTGTACTAAGTAATATAAACCTTCCTAAAGGTCCCACTTAACAAAATAAATAATTTGTGCTGCCACTCACTTTTAGCTTAGTAACTTCTGATGATTCTGTTTTTAGAGCCCTTGCAAGAGATTCTTTTTCCAATGCCAACTGCATCAAATAAACCAATTATTAGTATGAAGGGTTCAAATAACTAGTTTTCAGAAGATAATTAAATCAGTAACTTTTTAATATAGCTTGAACACACGTAACAATGTCCAAAAATACAAGGCTGAAACAATTGTTTATTTAGTAGTTAAAACTCAAGAAAATAATTACATATTTTTAATCTTTTTGTTTTCTAAATATTGAGAGCATCACTTTTCAAATAAGTTCAGATTTTATAGTACAATTGTATCATAATCACTGCATATTTTGTTGTAAATAAAGACAAATTACTCTTTGTAACTAAAATATCCAGATTCACAAGGAGAAAACACAAGAATTTTTAATTTTACCAGCTACCCCCAATTACCAGTCAGCTCATTGAGAAGCAACAAAACCATTACCTCTTCAATCAAAGAGTTGATGTTATCAACCATTCTTTGCTGATCACTTGGGATTGCAACAGGAAGGTCCGGCATATGATGTCTTTGGCTTATATTTGAACTGCTTGTAGTGTTGGTGAAAGATGGCAAACTGAAATTTGTGGAAGATGCAATTCCTGTAGATTGAGGATCCAATACGTGATGAACATCAACAGTTGACAACAATGATTGGGACATGGGTGTGATGGCAGTGACATCATCCTGTCTAGCCAAAAATAAGCCATTGCCACCTGGAAAATTAAATAATTCAATGCCTGCAAACAGAATTATCAAATTCAAATCAGATAAGGAATATATTATCATGTTCTCATAACAAAACATCATAAATATATACTGAGAAATGAAATACCAATTATATAATACCATAAAACAGGAATACACATAAAAAAAGACTCATGATGAAGTAAATGCCTACCAATATCCTCTGTTGAAGTAGATGCTTCTTTTACATTTTTTGAAGGTTTTGTAGATGCAGGTAAATCAAAACTGCCATTGGCAGTTGCTTTACGAAGCTTGGATTGCAATAATTTTTTCTCTGATGTAAAAACAATAAGTGTGTATGGAATAAAGTAAGTATATTGTGTGAAGTTTAAAGAATCATCTTGTTGTTTTATAGTAGGCACAAAAAGCATATTCAAAAACAATACTCGGGCCAATAGTAGATAATTTTATTTTTAATTTAAATGTAGATGGATTAAATCTTGTGTGGCCTGAATCTATCTACCTTCCTGCAATGCATCAATAGTAGACCGTAAATCTAAGCGCTCCTTCTCCAAACTAGAAATATGTCTTCTGTGAGGAAAAAGTAAATATAACTTCAATTAGATAAAAAGATCTGATTACTGATTACTCTCAATCATATCCTAATCTGAGCATAATTAATGTAAAGAGAAACAATAAGTACTAAGAAATAAAATCTATTTTCTTCTTCATAAGCTCAATGAATTCAAGCAGAATTTGTTATGAGTTCAAAAGATGGCATAGTATAGGATTCCCAACATTTTTCTGCATATTACCATACAAGGTTATCTTTGGCAATGCCCTGAAAGTCTACAGCATAGTGATATCATAGGCGCAAATGAGTCGGCCATAGCAGCATTAATCATTTGGGGAAAAAATTGGCAAACGAAAAGTTCAGGATTTTTTGAAAAATTCAGGAAAAAATCGGATTTACAAAAAAACGCAAAAAATTGAAGAAAATAGTTAGAAACTACTTTTTTTTTAAATTTAATGTCATTTCCATAGCATACAGACATTGGGAGCCAAATAAAATACAGAGTTCAATCCATGAATTATAGAATAGATTTTCATTGGTTATATTCATATTGCTGATTACATTGCACAAAACATACTACAACTGCATAAATATCAGATGGTGACAGTTGTCAAAATGTCTATTACAATATAGTTTGTGACTTTGTACAAAGTCAACCTATAAACTAAGTACAAAGTTCCAAAAAAATCAATTGTAGCAAATGACGTGCTAGAGGGCAGAACCTCCCGATGATGAAGCTCCTTGTCTATCCTACCACATTTTTCATACATGTCTACCAAAGCATTTTAATATTTTATCAAACAGTTCACTGCCTTGCTTCTATGGCTGAACGCCTAAAACAGGTGCTTTGGAACAAGCTATGGATGCTTGGAAAAATTCTATCAAAGAATAATAGTAAGCAACAAGCTATGGTCTCATGATTTTTTTTTCACACGAAAAATCAGCGTGATGTTATTTGCATTTTTTTGCAGGTTTTAAACATGTTTTTTGGCGATTTTGCAGTTTTAAATGGGAAGAAATCATTGACCAAAAGGTCAACGATTTTTTCAAAAAATTGGGGAAAAATTCGTCCAGCCTGCAGATTTTTTTAAAATCGCGATTATTTGGGTTTTTTTGCAGATTTATGCTTCTATGGGCGCAACCATAGTTGAAAAACTAGCCAAATTGAAAAACTCATCAAGCTGTGCATTGTTTTACTCAACCGGGCTTGCAAGTGTAAATCGCACCACTATTTGGAGTTCACTTATGAATCTGGCAAGCATCTCTGAAAATTCTGTGTATAATTCATTTATTGAATGTCAACACTGGCCATTGTGATATGTTGGAACGAGTGGGGGTGAATACCTCCGTTGATATCATTAGTGAGCACTCAACGCAGCCAGCCTAGTCTGTGATCGTCTAGTTATTAGATACAGTGTGCATCGGGTGGTGAGTCAACTACCGAATGTGGATGGTAATGAGCATCTGAAATCGTAAATGTTCCTGAATTGTATTCTCCGATACTCTGCAATTGCATTTTGGAAGCACCGTAGCGTTGATCATACTGGACTGTAATTGTGGATTCTGAATCTCTTTCATATTTAATACAATTTCCTGTGCATCGCTTCTGTGCCAATTCTGAGTTTCCTTCTGGTCTGTGTATAATTGGTATTTTCTGTACTAAGTGGTTTTAGAGAAGTTCCCGGAAAATTTGCACTTGTGATGTTTTGAGGAAGGTTTATTGCTATTTACCAGACTGATATCTCACAGTGGTATCAAAGCCTCACGTCTTGCCAGCCTGAAAGAATTTTATGCAAGTAAGCGAAAGGGAGCAGCGATGGGGGAATAGGAGGCAGAGGTAAGAAGAAGATGGAGCACAATAACGAAATCAAATCCTTCATAGAGAAGCAGGATCAAGTTAATCAGACGCTGTTGCAAATGATGCAGACCCTCACTGCTGCAATAACCAGCAACAAATCAGGGCCTAACAATGCTGATAAGGACATGGATCTTGTTCAAGTGCAGTTTGAGACTAAGGCATCCGAAATTTTGAACAAATATCAAAGCTTGGCAGATGATACAAAGGCATGTATTCCCCTTGATGAGTACTTGAAGGCACATGAGTCCTTCTACTCCCGCAAAAAAGGACTTTATGACTATATAAAGCAAAAGAAGAAAGAAGAAGATTCAAAAAATGCCAAGGAAAAGACTGAAGGGCTGGAGCCAAAGGAATCAGTCTTGAAACAAGAAGAGCCCAAGGTGATGGAATGTGAGCCAAATGCACAAAAGGGGAAAGTTGCAGAAGTGATTGAGTCCCTTGAAGACACTGAAGGGGAGTTTGAAGTAGAGAAGATTTCAGCATATTCAAAGAAGACATGATGATAATAGATTAGGAAGAAGGATCCAAGTTTCAAGCTGACCAATAGGAGGACACTTCGATGGCACACGACTGTACTGTCCAAGTTGCATCAGCCCAAGAATTGCAGGTTTATCTAGCAAACCCTGTGATTATGCACTTTGATTACATGAAGGAGGGCCAAGAAACCTTTACACTCCTTTGTTCCAAGGATGATCAGATCATTGATGGAGTTTGGATAAGCAGTATTCTTCAACGAAGCATGTTGGAGGAAAATGATGACATGGGAATTGGTATGATTGATGAGATGCCTCATGAGATGCTACAGAAGGGCAATGATGCCCAATAGAATGGAAGAGCAGTGACTTCTAGATTGATATGGGATCTTGGTAAACCAATGCGAATTGCTTGAGGACAAGCAATTTTCGTGACGAGAGGACTGTCATGTCCCCAATTTGGGACCTCTTTCCAATTGGCGGGAAAAAAGAGAATTTTTAAATGCTAATTTGAAAATAATATTAAAATAATAATAATCTTTAAATTAAATAAATAATTATTATTATATTTAAAAATAATATTAAATAATAAATAATAAATTTAAATTATTGTTAAATAACATTTAAATTTATATGTGAGGCTGACCTTTGTTGGCATTGAGTATTTATGCTGGATTGATCTCTTGATCGAGGTATGGAATGAAGACACGAATAATTGGCGGCGTAGCTGGTCAAGATCCTAGCAGAACGTAGTCTCTGTCAGTGGGTTTGTGTCGACATTCTCATAGCACAGCATCAAGCAGTCGAACTCAAGAAAGACGTCAATTAAAGCATCTCAAACATCACCCGTTCAGAGGCGCCTTCCAGATTACAAATCAAGAGATCACTAAGTCTCACGGTTCACTATTGACGGGGACAATTACTGAAGCACAAATACTCCAGGCAGATCACGACTCAGGCATCAGCGTGCGACTTCTCCAGCAGCGCACTCATACCGTTTCCATTATCACGACACCGGTCATCAGTCACAATTCCATTTCTGTAAAGTTTGTGAATTGATATAGGCAGACATGCATCTATCTGGTTTTTGCATCGTAATCGGTGATCTACATTCGCAAATCATTCATTAACTCGAGGCATCTGAATATATTGGTCTATGCTAGCTACCCCGTGCCAGATTCGTTAATCTGTTTCAAGCTGTGCATCATTTTCCTTAACCAGGCTTGTAAGTGTAAATTGCACCACTATTCAGAGTTCACTTATGAATCTGGTGAGCATCTCTGAAAATTCTGTGTATGATTCATTTATTGAATGTCAACACTGGCCATTGTGATATGTTGGAACGAGTGGGGATGAATATCTCCGTTGATATCATTAGTGAGCACTCAACGCAGCCAACCTAGTCTGTGATCGTCTAGTGATTAGATACAGTGTGCATTGGGCGGTGAATAAACTACCGAATGCGGATGGTAATGAGCATCTGAAATTGTAAATGTTCCTGAATTGTATTCTCCAATACTCTGCTATCACATTTTGGAAGCACTGTAGCGTTGATCATACTGGACTGTAGTTGTGCATTCTGAATCTCTCTTTCGTATTTAAGACAATTTCCTGTGCATCGCTTCTGTGCCAATTCTGAGTTTCCTTTTGGTCTGTGTATAATTGGTATTTTCTGTACTAAGTGGTTTTAGAGAAGTTCCCGGAAAATTTGCACTTGTGATGTTTTGAGGAAGGTTTATTGCTATTTACCACACTGGTATCTCACACTCCAGGTCAAAAGCAATTACCCCTCTAAAAGAAAACAATCATTGTACTCAGTCATAGATGCTGGCAAGGGAATAATTTGTTGTAATATTTACAGCACAAAACCATGCTTTTCTCTCAAACTGCATATAATGCTGCTAGAACAAGTAGTATTGCAGTCATGCACCATTATATAATTCATAAAAATAGTAACTATGACAAATATTAAACATCCAACAAATCATATAGAGGCTAAAATGAAAGATTATCACAAACTAAAGAAGACAGACAATGAATGTCGGATGTACAATAATCCAAAGACAAGATTCAAAATTCCAATCTTGTTGCTTCATACAAATTCAATTCTCCATTAGAAAAGAAGCTTCACAAAAATTGAACTGGGATCAAATTTAAGCAGGAAACTACCTTATAGTACAAGAAGCATTGGATTGAATTAAAAAACAACTAAATAATTAAAAT
Organism: Sequoia sempervirens; assembly: GCA_007258455.2. Classification (NCBI taxonomy): domain Eukaryota; kingdom Viridiplantae; phylum Streptophyta; class Pinopsida; order Cupressales; family Cupressaceae; genus Sequoia; species Sequoia sempervirens. The sequence goes on along the minus strand of VDFB02379711.1, from coordinate 24,678,803 downwards.
ACCTATTTGAAGCAACTTCATCATTTACAGTCTCCAGTTGTCTCTCCAACTTCAACTCGTTTGATCTTAACCTAAGTGCCTGTCATCAACTCTTCCATGGTGAGCCATTGCTATGCCCAAAAAATAAGTAAATGGAAACAACAAGTACAATAAAACTTGGTTCCTTGCCAAATTTAACAAAACTTCCAGAAAACAAAGAAAAACCATTCTATTAGAATATGAAGAGAAAATAATTACACAAATATTGCACTACAAGTAGCAACTCACATAAGGACATCATTTCACACCATGAACCAGCCAATGGAGATAAAGACTACACATCTAAAGGATATCTTCTGCCAGACACCATTGTGGAGTCTAAATGAGAATCCTATTGCAGTTGAAAGTAAAATGCTCTCAAAATTTTCTATGAGGCAAAGTAGACCATCTGACCAAAAGCCTGATGTCAGAAAGAGTATTGTTGTAATGTCCCTATAGCCAGGAGAGAGTAGACCACCAGAACAAAAACTTGTCACAAAAAGCACATACTTGAAACTTCAGGGTGGTGACATGATTGTTGAAAAAGTCTTGTCTGCATATTGATCATACAATCTGTGAAAAACTCATTTCCAGAGGCATCTTTTGGTTATATATTCTGTGTGCCACTGGTGAAAGATCTTAGTTTAAAAAAAAAATTGACACCTAAGAAATATGGTAACCATAAATGTACATCAGCCAACAAACTTAACAAATATGTCCTGCAGTACATCATATAACAGATGCTGCATTAACACTGCAATAAACTATACTGTTGTGAATCTATAAACATCTTCTGTTATGTGGTGAACTATAATGTAAATGACTTGCTATTAATTCGGTTTTATGATAAAGGGCCATGTGTATGTGCTATGTGTTTGGTAAATCATTAGAGATATCTTTATTGAATGACAAAGCAATGAATATATAGATCACAATGGAGTTAACTGAAAGAAAGAGATAATCACGGGGACGTGATTATCGACTTTACTAAAAGAAACAGAAAGTAAGCTAACAGAGATAACTAAGAGAGATGAGCATTAAAATAGGAACCGACTGTAGTTCTAATACCCTCCCTTAATGCTTAATCTATCAACTAAAAACTAAGCCTACACATATTGTGCTGGTCATCAAAATGCAAAGTGTGCAGACTCCTTCTGCTCCTTCTGCTCAGTCTACTCCGCTACATGAGCACTTTGCTGAGATGCTTCCTAGTTGGACTTCTCATCAGCCAACCGCTTTCTACAATACCTCTATATATGACCAATCTTCCCACAGTAATGGCAAGTAAAAGACTTCTTGGAGCCCTCCTCTGAATCGCCTCGTCCTTTCTACTGAGTGGACTTGCCTTTGCCAACATCCTTGGCAGTAAATGCTTGTTCAACAATAGGAGACTCACTGCTGCTCCCAAACTGCTTCTTCTACCGATCTTGCTACAAAAGCTTGTTGCACATCTCATCAAACTTCAAGTCAACATTGGTAGATGTAATGTTGAGTGTTTCGATGAAGTGCTCATAGGAACATGGCAAACTTTTCAAAGTGATCGCCACCATATCCTCCTCTTCTACCTTACGACCAATGGCTTCCAATTGATCGCAAATATTTTTTACTTTCATCAAGTGCTCGTACAAAGACACTTGCTCATCCATCATAATAGAAAAGAGCATATTCTTCAGAAAGAAAGCCCTTCCCTTGTCTGAGGTCTCATGAAGATCTTTCAAATGCTTCCAAATCTCCGCAACTGATTTACCGGAAAATGAGGTAACTTTTGTGATGAGCTGGCAAAATACTGGACCACTATTTTGCCAGCTCATCACAAAAGTTACCTCATTTTTTCAAATATTTTGCCGGAAGTCACGAAGCCATGCACGGAGGGAGATTGTATGTCAAAGAAGCACTTCACACAAGCAGCAAAAGACACACACAAGCAGCAAAAGACACACACAAGAGAAGGCACAACCCGAGTGCAACTCGTGAAGAGAAGAAGTCGCACGAACACGCACAAAGAGCAATCCGTCACTCGAATTGGAGATGACTCCCGAGAATGCAAGGAGCCACAAATACGTCTCCATAGAAGTTCGACGCACAAAATCAAAGGAGAATAAATCTGTCTCTTAGACGCAATAACCAGATCACGGGAAGCGCTCACACAAGAAGAGATCCCGATCACCTCAGACGCACAAGCATGAAGCGATATGAAATGTGAACAGGATGAGACGCGACCCACAGAGATGTCTCACATCATGATCGACTTTACTGAAAGAAACAGAAAGCAAACTAACAAAGATAACTAAGAGAGATGAGCATTAAAATAGGAACCGACTGTAGTTCTAATACTATGTGCTTAATCCTATAGGTGCATAGGGTTATGACTAGTCAACTTGTGGCTACCTTAACTTTTAATTAGTTATATAATCATTAATATAGTCTTATATAAATAAATAAGTCAGCATAGGTAGCATCCAAGGCATAAGTATGGTATATATAGGAAGTAGAATTATTATCATGATATTGAATATTGTGTTTTCATTTAAGACTATCGAAGGTATTCCCCTCAATGTGGTTTAGAAGGTTGCTTGTGGTTTAGAAGGTTGCCCCTTCGAAATGGCATATCATTATCAAGTATTTGCAACATAATTCCTATTATTTTCTTTTATTGTGCAAGTTGATTAATTACAAGTGGTATCAGAGCATGATCCTAGTACTTGAAGAGCAAGAATCAAGGCAATTTTTCACAATTCAAGAGGTCAAATTGGAAACACGTCTCTCTCAAATTGATGATTTTTTCCCTATCTTTAACAAGTTTTTCAAATGCATATTGAAGCTGCTATAGACCAAATTTGAGGTCATTTGGAGTAAATTTGGAGTTAGTGAGAAATTAAGGTTTCCACTAAATTTGCTCCTAGGTTGCAAATTAGCCCTTTTTTCTTATTTTTGGAGGATTGATAAAGGACATATTGAAGCCGCTACAATCCAGATTTGAGGTTATTTGGAACAGATTTGATAAAGTTATTGTGAAATTAAGGTTTCCACCAAATTTGCTCTCAAGACTGCAAATCAACAAATTTCTTGGAATTTTTTTCAAAAAAGTGAGATCCCCTAGTATGTTACAGTAAAATTTTCAAATTATTTTGATTTATTTTGAGTTAATTGTTATGAAAACTATTTTGGCAGCATCATGACGGGGGCTTCAACAAGAGGCGAAGGAAGGAATCCAACCGCTCTTGGAAAGACTCTTGAAAAAGGGCATACATTAGTGGAAGAAAGGGAAACCATAAACATTGATATTATAAGGGGAGAAACCAACAAGATGAAGGACAAAATCTTGTCAATGAAGACAAGGCAAATACAACGGGTAGCTAAGATAAGTGATATCATGGAAATGGTTGAACAAGTAATGCCTCACCAAGTTTTCAAAGATTTCCAACTCCAAGGATTTATATAGATGGCATCTAATCAAAGGCACAAGATGATGTTTCAAACAATCAAATCCAAATGCTAGCATTCATATGGGATGCCAAAACTTGTTACAATTGATGGAGATGCAAGGAGAAGGAGAAGGAGAAAGAGAATGCAAAGAAGAAGAAGAATCAAACGTTCCTACACCAATAAATCTACTGACAATTATAGGGATGTACTTAGTAGTTGTTGGGGATGTGCCACAAGGATTGCCTTGCAAAGTAAATCATGATCATGCCATTCAAATAATAACAAGGCACTATCCACCATCCATCACCTCTTCCTCAACAATGCCTCCAAAGGTTAGAGCAATAGAAGAACACGTTTTGTTGAATAATTTATCTCATTAATCTCATTATTGTCAAGGAAATAGAATTGCTTGATCAATACATATCTCTTGAAGAAGAGATTTCTAACATATGATTTTCATGTCAAGCTTACCAGTATATAAGATGATTAGGTGCTTCATCTACTTGCCTTTACATTCTCTGAAATATTTCTGTAGGTATTCTTAGCATTTGATAGTAGTAGTGCCTATTTTATTAAACAGCACATTACACAGAAACTATGTGAACTAAAACTAAGATCCATCATTGGTAAACAAGGTAGCAGATGAACTCTAATATAAAACCTAAAAAACATTTAAGAATGTATGGAAAGAAGATCCTTTGTAGAGTAGATAAGGCTGATGAAAGATAAAGTTCAGTATCAACTAAAAAGAGATCATTCAGAGCTCAAATTAAGTATAACAAGCATTAACTTCACTGAGCTACAGTAATAATGAGAATACAATTATCCTATGATTTATATTCATCAGGGAATCTTTTACTAACTGCCAATAAGATTCATTTGAGCAAATGAGATTATGAAGCCCTATTTCTAACATAGGTGAATGTCTTCACAGTTCTCCATGAAAAACAGAAAAGAGTGGATGAAAATCTAATCATATGGTAAACACCAAAAAAAGTTCAAAAGCCAAATGAATACCTTTTCTTCTAGACTAATGACTTCAGAAGCCAGCATCTTTGCCCGCTCATCTGCAGCACTGCATTCAAGCTGTGCATTGTCGAACTCCATTTTCAATGTATTTAGAACCAACTGCCTCACAAAACAGCAATATGTCAACCAGGTAATCATTGAGCCCCAAGGCATCAACACATCAGCTATTTTTTTACATATAAGGCTGTATTATTGAGAGGAAAAAATGCATAATGACGAGCTCATCAGCCATAACATCCAGATTTGTGCAAATCATATATATACTACCAAAGGCTAAACCATAAATAAAAAATTCAATCATCTAAATGAAACAGAAGCAGTAATGACTCTGGGTATGCAAACTGCATCAACTAATCTTATAGGTGTCACGAATAGCACTAGCATACTATTGAATGGTATTAAAGTTTCCATGTTCCTGCCAATACATTCTCAAACTCCTGGGAACTTAGGGACTTGGAGGGGACTTCCCCCTTTTTCAGTACTGGACAGCCTGCTCTATTTGGTGCATAAAAATTAAAAGAGGAAACTTTTTAAGAAAAAAGAGCTAAAAATCTAAATGGGTGAGGATTGTCATTGCAAATGCAGCATATTGTTTATACGTTTTAAAATACCATCTGCTTTTAGTTTTCTTAAGTTTTTTAAAAGCCATTCCCCACCATCCCCAAACCTTATCCCAGCATCTCCCCATCCTGGAAACTAGAAGAAACACTGTATTAATATACATATAAAAATTTCTTGAGAAATATTTTTGTAGAGAATTATAGGCATGCTGCATAAATGTGATAAAAGCACAGACACTAAACAGGACAAGGTAACAAAATTTTCAAGCAGTGCCTCTCTACAAGAAAGAATTTCTTCAATAATAGCCCTGACAGGTGCATTATTACACAATTTCACAACATTCAGTCTCAGGCATTTGCATGCTGATCCTATACAGATACTATCTGATGTCTACTGAAGATATTCAACAATCTCCAGCTTAAAAATACATAATGCTTGATGAAGTCAAATGAACTAGCTAAATCCATGAAGTGAACCTAACAGAATCAAGTATTCATAATGGTAGGCTCTCCATGCTATAGACCGGATATAAAATATCTATCTTTTGAGATTTGAGAGCATTTTGTGTGTAGCCTACTTAGATTCACTACAATCCAAAGAAAGTGACACATTTATTTTATTTTCATCATTCTATCAATATTTAACTGTATAGTCTAGCATAGCCAAAATCATGTTCATTAACAAAAGACTGACTGGTAGACTTGACAAAAACATCTGCAGCTATATGGGAATTGCAGACAGACAGTATCCTAAAAAAATATCACAGATTACCGCCTCTATTTTTCATAATGGCAGAAGGGCAGAAATTTTTTAGCAAAATGTGATACCTTCTCAGACTAAAGTGCAATGGATACATGATAAATGAATGTAACATGTAGAATCAACAATCTGAATCATGCAACTAAAACATACCAGCTGAGCGCTGACCTCCTCTTGTTGTCTTTCCAAATCAGATTTTAATTGACTGACAACTGCACCCTGTCACACCCTGACAATGTATTAAAAGAGTATTATCACGTACATCTCTAGATGCTAGTCATTGTGATTAAGCAGAACAGAAAGAATAATAACACATATATTACATCAATAAATACTGCATAGAATTAATTGTGAAATTACAGAGATTACTAGAAGTTCCAAAAAATAGTAATACAAAGGCCCGACTATTACTATGCACAAGTAAAATTTATGGACGCTTGATAAAGATATATCATATAATGATTATAAAACTACATGTAATTCATTTCAGAACACCCCTCAAACTACAATTTACATAAAGCACCATGTAATTCATTATGGATTTCAATTCAGCATTAACAATGGAACTACAAGTAGAAACTAATAAACTCACTTCATCTGAAGTTTTCAATATACCAAATATCATTCATAGTCGATACATTTTTTGAGTTAAAGAGGCATATATAAGGGTCTGTTTAGAATGCATGGGAAAACAAAACTCTATTCACCCACAATACCATATGATTCGTCATTTTTAGTCATGGTCACAAGGCTTCACTTGTCAAATGTAACATATTTCTATATAGCCTTAATGTTCCTGCTCTCTTGTCCAACTAAGTGAAACTTGTACATCAAATGTAAAAAGTTTGAAGATGTTATAGAGCATATACATTTCTGATTTTCCCTAGTACAGCTGTTTGAGATCCCACTAAGAGAAAAGATATAAAATCTGAAAGGATAAAATGACACATTGCAGACATGAAGACCAAGTTCAGAAACAAACAAATAAATGCTTAGTACTCACTAGAATACTACATTGCATGGATCACCCCCGTGAAAGTACACAGTGACAATAGACATTCGGGAGATGCTAATATCAGTCCACCAATGATGACCAGCACCAATTAACTTTGAAAATTCCCCAGATTATCAATACTTTCTAAGTATAATTAAATAGCCTTCATTTATTATTTACTAAAAATAGTTTGAATGTATATCAAGCAAGAACCTAACTTACGAAGTATTTCACTAACATGTCTCAAATAGTGCACTAAAATTTAATTTGATGGTATCTAGAAATTTTTAGGCATAATGAGAATTATCAGACAGGAAATCAAACTTTAGTAAACAATAGAACGAATGCATGAACAAAAAATGGCAACTTGTGGGGAGCTTTCCCAAGGTAATTTTTCCTGCAGTTTTACTCCATGGCCAATTTCTCTGTACTTTTTCTCCAAAGACCTTTCTTACAATCCCTACTCAACAAATCTATCGCTAACCTTACTGACTACTCATGTTAACTATCAACCAGCAAGTAACAATGCCAAATTTAATAATATAATTCTTTCATTTGCTCAAATTGCGAAAATTCAAGTTCATTTAAAGAGGATAGAGAAAAATGCCTGACAGAGGGAATAATGAAATATTTCAAACCCAAAGAACAATTTCTTACAATAAAGAAATAAATAGGTATTTTCTTATTGAAGTGCATTATAAGAAATGGAAAATAAGGAAAGCAGCAAAACAGGCAAAAAGAGGTCCAAGGGCAAAAGAGGGTAATCAAACCAATGAACAGGATACAATGACTTTCTTGTCATGCACCTCAGATAAGTTTGCTAAAATACCTAGAAGAAACAGTATAAAAACATGTTTAAACCAGTCAACACTAGAAGTAAACTGAGGAACCAGCCAAGAGACATTATTGACCCTAAACGAAGAAAAAGTGTTTTACTTAATACCTTGCTCTTGTGGTAAACCATATATTCATAAAACCCGGTGCTCACCACAAACTAGACTAAGGGAAGGTCAACAGGTCAGCTTTGGCCAAACATAAAGACCACACTAAACACACGATTTGTATAAAATATAACTGACACCAAACTACTAGCCTTGGAGAGTTGGTTCACTGAAAGAAGAATTAGATAGTCAGCTGAAATTGATAAAAGCTTAACAATTATTGCTGAGTTTCTGGATTGTAACTGTGTGAACTTTTTTTGCATCAACGTTTCAGATCATACTCCGTGATCCATCATCAGGATGCTGAGCAAAGAGAGCAAGAAAGTGCAAAAAAAGTTCACAGTTACAATCCAGAAACTCAGCAATAACTGATCATGGACTGTGGAAACCTTATGTTATTAAAAGCTTAACAATTTAACTATGGATGATGATTAGAAACCTAGTCATACCTAAAAAGCTTTATTACATAAACCAAGTGGATCCTAGGTTAATAACTTCCCCTATTAAGGCTATAACTAATACATCAAATAATAATCATGAAAAAATCACAGCCATCGTTTATGAGTAATATCCTAAAATACACAATAAGGAAAAGTTAAAAACTACAAATTATCTGCTAATATTGAAAATATCCTACAAACAGAAAATTAATGGCATGCCTGTCAAATGTACTTTTTAGATAGTACTAAGGTTTGAATTCAGTATTTTAATATGCTATTCATATGTCTTTCCTGCACTCTTCCCTCCCATATAAATTTGGTTTGAGGTGCCTTTGAACTGCTGGTTAAGCATGGTTAGATAGGCATGGCTGGTTGTTGGAAATAAAATTGTCGGGAAAAAAGGAAAAGGAACTTAAGAAAAGAAGAGCAGAGACAATTCCTAGTCATAGTTAAAATATCAGAACAACAGAGTAAAAATATGTCAGGGTAACCCATTAACCTCACAGTAAACACATTAACAACTATGTTACCGGTTCATCCTATTGGCCCACTGGTTCAGGTCTGGTCTGGCCCGGCCCAGATACGGGTCCAGATTTGGTTTGCCCTCGGGCCATCCAGGGTCTCGCTAGAGACCTGCAGATCCATCGGGGATGAACCCAGGCATACCCACAGTGAATTTAGTGGGGAGTGAATGCCCAAGCAGCAAATTTGATGGGTCTTTTTCTTTTACTTCTAAGTTTCCCTAAAAAAGCCCCCTGCAGAACCTAAAATGTGGATTCCAATGCATTTTAAAAATGAAAAACAAAACAAAAATATTTCTCTTGTTGTGAATACAAAATGATGTGCATTGAGCACCATGAAGGTCTATATGGTTTTGAAGGTATTTTTGGGCTTGGCGGCGGGGGGCTCCACCCCTTGACCTCACCCTATATTGTGATAGGGAGCACACCAATGGCACTGCCCCTAAACCCCCGTGAGGAGCATTGCCACCAGACCGCCACTACGGGTTTTACCCTTTGACCTTGCTAAGGTGTTGCCCACAAACCCACACCAAACTCATTTGATTTGCTAAGTACTCTCCAAGTCTAAGTTTCCAAGTTTGCCTACAAGTCTTCATCCCTAATATCATCATCTTATTGGACAATCTTCCCTAATGTTATTTGATGCTTACCTGCAAGGAGCAATGCAACAATATAGTTAATTTTATTATATGGTATAAATTGTGACGTTCAAGTTTGACTAATTGACATTGTGATATTTTTTATCACAATGGTAGTTTTGCTTATTATACAATATATGATGCTGTGTGGTATTTTGAACTTAATTACTACTGTAAATATGTATATATTTCTGATTTTTATATGTTTGTGTATGGACAAACCCAACCCCAAAAAAAATTTTGACGGAACCCGCAAACCAAGCCCACAAACCAATACCAAGACTGGTAACTTAGACTAAAACCAAAAGCATAAATGCATCAAGATAATATAGCACTGTATTTTGGGACATCATTTGAAATACAAATACCAAAAGCAGTTCAAGTGCTTATAAGTTCTAAGTATCATAATCTTTCTATGTCCTGAAGTTTCAATACATCCACAACACAAAAGACAAATAAATAATTTGTTGTTTTCTGGCAGGCTTGCACATCATTCAATGAATGTTGTATTTACTATAATCCACACTAAGGAACTATTATTTGTTCTCATTACCTGTTGATTGAAGGCCTCTGTAAGGGATGAATTTTCCTGAGCTAATGATTCTGTTAGTGTCCTCGAAGCATCAAGAGCTCGTTGCAGAGCAAATTTCTCTTGTGTTAAATCTTCAATATGCTGCCATATAGAAGAAAACAAACAGCAATCATCATAACATGATCAATCTGGTTTTTTAAGAACTATTTCTACAAATATAAACTATCATCCGAGTATTAATTTTCAACAGTTTTATTTCTACAACCATCAACTAACATCCAAATCATAATTGAAACAAATATTTTAAATAATATAAAAAACCAACACAACCCAACATTCAAGTTTGTTTCTTCCAACTTCCTGCATACTTTCTTTGTAACTTTAGTGGTCCCTACAATAAATGATAACTAATATGATAGTACAATTTTATATTGACGCCATCAATAGTTATTATTTTTACTTGTTTTACTACTAAATATGCACTTATCTTTTTAAGGTGCACATGTTTGAAATCTCTTCAATTTGTCATTTTCTATCTTATAATTCTAATTGAATTTAACATTGGTTATCTGGGTAACTAAGTAAGTTCTGACATGAATTATTGTTATATGATCGGTTTTCTTTACATGATGCTTCTTATAGTTAGGAGGGTGAAAAGCAGTGATAACTTTATGAAAAAGGCCCCTAAAAAAATCTTATTAAATATTGGTGAATCTTTCCTTTTTTTAGAAAAATATTAATTTTTATTGGCAAATCTTTCCTTTTTCTAAATAATTTAATTTTGTTGGCAAATTTACGCACATCACTAGAATTTTGTAAAAATCTTGACAAATAATAGGTAAGTGCATTAATTACCATCATTAATTCTTCCTTTTTCTAAAAATTAAAATTCCTATGGAAAAGTAGGGGCTCGGGGGTGCCAGTCACCAGTGAGATCAAGGGGTAGCGCCCCTTGTAAGGATCAAGGGGTAGCACCCCCTCGTGGGAGTCAAGGAGCAATGCACCTTGCAAGGGTTGAGCAAGCGGTGCCCCCTTGCAAGGGGCAGCACCCCCTCATGTGGTATGGTGACAGCAGCTTTTTGGGAGCTAAAATATACTTACACTTTTAAATGTTTATCAGGCACAAAATTCCTTTTGGACCATTGATCTCTAATCTAACGAATACCATTGCTTTTAGATCAACAGTCCAAAAGGAGTTCTAGGCTCAATGAACATTTGAAAGCACAAGTACATTTTAGCTTCCAGAAAGCAATGAGAACAATTAGATTCAAGAGAAAATCAACAATTGGAAATGAAGATTAGCGATATGGCCCTAAAATAAGCAAGCATTATGAAGCATTAATGGTGAATCCATTTAGATTTGTAACGTCGCTTCAAACTTTGGGTGAATCAGATCTAATCATGCATTGAATACTGTGGCCAAACAGTTCAATTTAAAAGTTCAAGAAAATAAATGCTCAAGTGATTTAACCAGCACTAAACTAAAATTCCATAAAAATGTGATGATGTAGGTCTTCTTAAGCTTGAACTATTCACCAAAAATTGAAGCCCCAATTTCAACTATTCACTGTTTGGCAAAAATTTGGCACTAAAAATTCACCAATGAAAATATTTCTTCCATAGATAATGCATTATATCCCTTTATAATCAATTCAATTATTTTTTTTGTTGCCTTGAATTTCCTTGATGTCACTTATCTATAAAATAATTTTGTTGCCCATGCTACATTCTAGAGTTAAAGACTTTAACATCCCGTACTGGACTGTCAATTATTACAAAGTTCTTAATCAATCATTGGCATTAAATTTACCCTATACTTGTATTTTGTTAAAGTTGTCAATTTTGTTAAAGTTGTCAGTCAATCTTTATTTCTTAGTATGTCAGAAAATAATTGTGTGCATGACATATTATGATTTATTCAGAGGTTATTTCAAGTGGTTAAAGCATGTCTCAAAGGAGTTATAGATTACATGAATTTAATTAAAATAAGCACAAACCATTAGTTGCAGGATAATGATCATATTAATAATTTCCATTGTCAGATACCTGTACCCTAAACCCTTGGACTAATCTATCATCTGGGAAATATGTCATGTTATGAAGATACCTGCGGAAATGTCCCTCAAAATTCACAAAAATTGCTATAGAAATTTCTTATAAATGGAATATAATTTACATGGAGTTTTTCCTCTAGTGATGTTAAGCAGTTTAACAGAGTTTAAAGAACTAAAGAAAATAACTAATAGACATGCATGTTCGATATTCCTACATGGTGCCTTACATGTTTGTAGCAAAGAATTTTCTTTGCAGTGTTCAGCAAGAAGGGAAAAAATAAGAAGGATTAGCATTTCCATGTATAGAAGCTTTATCGATTGATCCCTCAAGAAATGTCCCTCAAAATTCACAAAAATTGCTATAGAAATTTCTTATAAATGGAATATAGTTTACATGGAGTTTTTCCTCTAGTGATATTAAGCAGTTTAACAGAGTTTAAAGAACTAATGAAAACAACTAATAGACATGCATGATGGATATTCCTACATAGTGCCTTACATGTTTGTAGCAAAGAATTTTCTTAGCATTGTTAACAGCAAGAAGGGAAACAATAAGAAGGATTAACATTTCCATGTATAGAAGCTTTATTGATTGATCCAATGGTAAAGTGGGGAGCTCCATGTCAATGGGCATGTTAATAAACTAAAGCATTATCCAATTTGCATATGCAATTTTCTTGTAACTGAGTAATGTCACATACATTGATGATTGAAGTATAATAGATGCAACAATCATTTCAGACATGTTTGAGGTGTAGGATCTCTAAAACTATGGAATAGATCTATTTCTTCATTAAACTTGTAAGGGTTGAGCTTTCTAACTTATTATTTGAGAATCAGCATGCGTCCTGACCTCTTCTGGCACTCTATATAGTGTGCTTCAATATCATTATGTATTGCAAATGTATTGTTAGAGGGCATAAATTATCTCAAATGTTTAATCTTGTAATATTTTTATTTTTCTGAAATTCATAGATTCATATATATTTGTTTATTAAATTATTTTCTAGTTTTGAAAAAATTGCATACCAGTCTCCTTTTCCTACTAACTATAATAAATGCAGGCTGCAAGAAAACCCATCAAGATAGGAGACAAGACTGACGACAATTCATGCTGCAATACTTAAGCTCCAGGTTCAGCCTGAATAATATGCTATGAAATGATCAATTTGCAAAGAATAAGGCACTGAACCATGATAAGTTGCACCTTCTTAAAACCATAGTTCCCTGAGACTTGTACTCTACCATAGATAGCTGTCTACCATCTCAGAAACGCACCCTGTCTTGGAGACCCATATAGGCACATCTCCGGACATTAGGAGACTTTAGATGAAGTTTTTTGCATCTCTATATGTCTCCTAGCAGCATCGCTTGAAATTGAGAAACTTCCTACAGAGGTTTCTCAGACATATCATATAAATTACACTGGGTTTTATTTAAGTGCTGATATGTAGATGAGAAAATCTAAAAGAAACACTAGTAAACTTGTAATTTTCTGTTTTTTGCATAAAAATTTACAGGTTTTATTGTAGCAGAAATTTTCTTATCATATCCTAAAGAGGTAATAGTATGAAGATAAACAATAATAAGGCTTAAGATGTATGCATGCATTAAGTTTATCTATTTGATTGAAAATATAGCCATCTCTGAAGACCCCCATACCATGTTTATAAACTAATGGCATTCACCTCCCAGTCTGTCTGCCATCTCCCGGTAATTATGATTACACTCCAATGGTCAATGTATTGAGGCTATCCTTATAAGTTCAAAAAGGATGCTCACAGTTGGTGGTAATTTTATGGCCAACAATTACGACACCTACAACCCCTTACAATCAAAAATTTATCTAAAGTTTAATTAAAAAATAATAATCTTTAAAGTTTCATTTATATTTTTTGAAGTTTTTTATTTTTATAATGTATAAGTTATAACTCTATCTCTCTACATTGTCTTCATAGGTTGTTAGTTCATTTACATCTAAGAGGAATTGGGACACAAACTCTTTCATCCACTCAATAAAATGCAACAGATTGCACTCAAAAGAGGTAGAGAACTTAGTGCATGTGCATTCCAACTTGTGTGTACTTTCACACAAACAACATGGCTACAAGGAAGGGGACACAAAGTTGTGGGATATGGAATCTAAAAGTGAGCGCATTTTTAGAACAAATGGCACTAGCACTGCTTGTAGTTCTTCAAATATTCCTCTATCATCTAATGTCAATGATGATGATGATATTGATGATTTAGGAAATCCACTTGATGTTGAAAACTAATTGTTGAGCTTGATATATTATTTTAATATTGAACTTGAAATTTGAACAATGAATATTTATAATATTTGTCATTTATGTTTTAAATGGCATTCAAGTGTATAGTGGTTTTGTTGTTTATATGATGCTATATAGTATTCTGCACTTAATTTTTGTTTTTAAACTGCATATACATATATTTGGTACAAACAAACCTAACCCAAAAAAAATTTTGCTAAATCAATGAACCCAAACCAAGATCAGTATGAGAATTGGCAACTAAGATTTTAAATAACAAAAAAGCAAATTCCCTGATATTTTGTATCATCTTTTTCTTGGCATCAAGGCAAAAATTACTAGAAATCCCCGATTATTCTTCAACACGTAGCTCCTGATATAATGGTTGAGGAAAAGATATGACTGCATGGTTTGATGCTAAGGGAAAAATAGTGGTTCCTAAAATTTAGTCGATTCAAACACTGTTTTTGGCAATAATCAATAGCTCACGTTAAAACACGAGTACTCAATTGATTATCAAAATTCAAGTATTTTCAAGTGTCTATCATTTCTTCTGGTTCTTCACTAATAATATTATATTCATATCACTTATTTTGGTACAATGTCTTACTATGACAGTATCCATGTCCATCAATAAATCAATGTCTTGCAAGTCTCCCACTTAGATACCATAGTCCACAACTCCATAATTGAGCTACTCTTTTGAATATTATTATTTCTGTTATTTATCATGTTTATTGTTATTGCTATTTGTTGGCAACATGTGCATGATGGTGTATAGATGGTGTGTGATGTTGTCATTGATGGCAACCCATTGTAGAAGTGCAGACATGTTAGTCTAGAGAAGACCAAGTGTTTTGGGGAATTGACTAAGTCCCAGTGTGCATTTCAGTGTTACAGAGGAACAGTTTTGTGTCCGCATGCTCCGCGTTGCAAAATCTTGTCATGCGGTTTTGAGGTAATAATGGTACATGTTGAAGGTGTCTATATCCAAGGTTTTAGGGTTGTATGTCTTCTGCAGTTGAAGATATTGTTGATAGTGTGTCAGGCTTAGTAATGGCAGAGTTGTAATTGCAAAGTGCATGTTGGAATGCTCCCTATTCCACCACGGATGATTGTCATGCTATGCGGTTTTGAGGAAGTGTTTGTGGATATCAAAAGTGTGTGCCCTCCAAGTGGCAAGTGGTTTGGTGGTCCACGTGTCGAGTTGGGGATGAATAGTTGGTTCATTCAGTTGTTGCTTCACCAGTTTTGTTATGCAATGCCGACCTAAGGGTTTTGGGGTCATGCAGAGTTTAAGGAGCAGATTCATGGGAGTGATTATAGGTCATGCCAACTTATTTTGTTAAATTTTCCAATAAACTCCATAAAACCAAAATCACCTGCAAAACCTGGATTAGCCTTTTACAAGGAGAAAATCAAACATGCAAGAGCAATTTGCATCAAGATGTGCAAATAATATTATTGGGAATAATGAATTATATGAGATAACTTGCTTTTATAAAGCAAGATGAAAAACCCTAAAAGGAAAACCTAATTGAGACCTAAGTAAACTTAATAAAGTGTAATTAAATATTTAATTACACCAACACCCACCCCCTCTCCCCTTAAGTGCAACTTAGGGAGAATAAGATACAAGCAAATAATACAAGGATGGATGCATGAAAGGGTTCTGGCTACAAGGCCATGTTAGGTACCCATGTACATATGCAAAAAGGAAAAAAGGAGAAAACCCAATGGGACAAAACTCCTCCCCAAAAGATACAATAATGAAATCCGTCATAAATTCAATCAATCTCCATCCACACAAAGGATGACAAGAGAGACCATACAACCCCCCATAATGAAATAACCTACAACAAAGAAGCACGGGAAGCACACTTATAGAGTAACACTAGAATCCTTAATCCAGAAAGCAAAGGAAAGATAATTTTGTTTACTAGAAACGATATTAGAGACACTGAATGACTCAGGTCGAAATCATGATAAAGCAATAGCAGACCCAATGCCAAGGAACACTAGAAAACTCGCAAACTAGGACAACCCTGGAATCTATGAAGCAACTATCGATTGAAAAATGATCTAGAACAGAAATGAAGTGCAAAGATCAAATTTGCACCCTCCCAACTATCAAAATGTCCAAGTAATCTCCAAAACACCCATCGGGCCAAGAACTGAAATAACAATCAACCTAGGACAGACACAGAAAAGGTGCATGGATGACAATGTAGAGCTCCTCAATACCTTTCAAACGTTGCAAAAATTGCGAAAATCAAAGATCGTGGCAAAAAGTTATGAGCTTGGGAGCCATAAAAGTAGATCTAAATTCAGATAGCAATAAAATGCACCAAATGCAAAATCCAAAAAAAAAAACCAACACCATTGGATAGTGCTCGAAACTAGCTTTCTGTCGATATCTCATTTGCCAAAAACCGACACCCAAGAGAAAAGTTATGCTCATTTTCCCGATTTTGCTTATTTTGTAAAAAATGCAAAAAAAAAAAATAGCACCCAGGGGTTGGGCGTCGGTCACCCATGCAACATGAGGCGTTGCATTTATTAAAAAAAAGTTGGACCTTGACCCACGGCAATTACCGCAGAACCTCTAGCAGTTAGAGGGTTAACCATCCTGTTAGAGATCTGCGAGTCGTTGGCCGTAGGCCACACCACTTACGGGCTCTGCGAGTGGAGCGACGCTCTAACAACCCCCCAAATTTGGCTTTTTTTTTTTAATAGTGCACAGAGGGTTGTATAGGGGCCAAACAGCCTGTGTGGCAAAAACAATTTGCCCCAAAAGCTCCTGCCACCAAAATAGGGCGAATTTATAGTCAAAATTCGTCAAATCGACCTCATGAACTCATTTGTGAGGTCCTTTTCGGCTCAAAATGCAATGAAACTACAACTACCCTCCGTATCTAGAAAAAAAACAATTGCTTCAAACCCTTGTAGATCTAACAAAATATGATGAAATTTGATGAAACGAAAGCCAAATCTGACTTTCTCTGACACCCTGGATTCAATGGAGAGGTTTTTTTCCTTCAAAATGCACCTAAAATATGCTCAAGGTCAAATCCCTTGAGGATCCCAAAAAAAAAAAAAACTTTGGTCGAATTCCTCCCAAATCTAAGAAGGGGCTTGTAGATCAAAGCTTTGATACCATGTTAGAGTTTCCAATAAACTCCATAAAACAAAGATCACCTGCAAAACCTGGATTAGCATTCTACAAGGAGAAAATCAAACATGCAAGAGCAATTTGCATAAAGATATGCAAATAATATTATTGGGATTAATGAATTACATGAAATAACTTGCTTTTATAAAGCAAGATGAAAAACCCTAAAAAGAAAACCTAATTGGGACCTAAATAAACATGATAAAGTGTAATTAAATATTTAATTACACCAACACTATTTTGGTGTTGTACATGCTTTGGTTCTTTCGGCAAAGTGTGTGTGTTGGAGTTTTGAACTAACAAGTTATGGTGTTGCACTTTTCATTTAATTAAGCCGACCTAATTGATGATATGAGTGTTTACGATAGATGTATGTATATATACAAAGTTAATTCAAAGTGTGAAGGAAGTATCTAATGTGTATGAGAGGTGCGAAATATAGTGTGAAGAGCGAAGTGTTATAGTGGTGAAGTATAAATTGTGCAAAGTCATTTTTCAAAGCCTAATTGGAACTACATCTTCAGCATGTTGCAGATGCAGTATTAACAATTCAAATCCTTGGCAATGAGCCACTCTTCTTAATCTCTTATTTTTGGGTAGTGAGCCATTCTTTTTGAACAGTGAGTCCACCATTCTATATATCCATTGTCACCAATTATAATATATTGTGAGCTAATCCTCATTTATGGTTTTTCCCTTTCTAGAGTTTTCCACATAAATCTGGTGTTCTTGTGTTCATTGATGTGATGCATGCTTTAATTATTCCTTTCCATTTTTGCAAATTTGATAAAATGATTGAATGCATGTTTAAGTTAATGAAGTTAATGAATTTCAGTGAATATTGATTCACCGCCCTCACCCTCCCCCTCCCCCTTCTCCCCCGCCGCTCCCCCTCTCAATATTTTGAGTGTTCAACAATTGGTATTAGAGCTTGGTTCCTTCAATTGGCTTAATCATTGAGGTAGATCTTGGAGGTTGAACACATGGCAACTAGGAAGTATCCTATCCCTCCAGAAGATATTATAATGGAAGGGTTTACTGAAGAAGACTATGAAGTTGATATGGAAGGAGAACTTAAGTCCGCTCTTGATGATTTGGATAAAGCAGAATGTGAGAATAAAGATCTCAAAGAAAATATTAAGCAAATGAGTGCATCAAGAAGACGAGGGATCAACTCAAAAAAGCTAAAGAAAGATTCAAGGAAACAAATGAGCAGCTCAAACAATCAAATTTAACAATCACTAGTCTAAAAATGCAAGTTGAAGAAGGAAAAAAGTTGAAGATTGCTTGAATGCCAAATTGAAAGACAAATTTGTAGAATGTTCAACACTTGAAGAAGAGGTTGTGACTTTGAGATTAGATCTGCAGAAAGCAAAGATTCGAGAAGACAAATTCAAGAAGAGCTCCACTTTGCTTGATGAAATGATTGCAAGTCAAAAGGCTTCTAAGGACAAAGAAGGTTTAGGGTTTGAAAAAGCAAACAGTTCAAAGGCAGACTCCAAACAATGCTGAAAAGAAGAATGATGAACAAAGACCAAAGACAAGAACAATATCAAATAGGTCCAAAACCAAAAGAAAGATTTCAAAAGGCCTCCTATCAGACAACCAACTACACAAAGGTGCTCATCCTTTAATGGTTATTGTTATTCTTGCAATAAATTTGGACATAGAGTTGTAGAGTGTAGAAGCAGAATGAATCAGAATGTTCAATCTTTTTTCGATCAATGCTATACATGCAATAGATTTGGTCATAAGGCTAGTGAATGCAAAAGTTAGATGATGAATGGTTATAATAATGGTATGACGTTTCAATCATTCAATGTTTATTGTTATGCATGCAATGGATTTGGGCATAAGGCTTTTCAATGCAAATCTAGAATGGCAAGAAGTAAGGTTGTTCAACAAAAAGGTGTCATATGTCACAAATGCAATAAATCAGGACACATAGCTAAGTTTTGCAAAAGTAAGAATTTGAAACCCTCTGTTTCACAGAAAAAGATTGATTTGGTAAAGAAGGTTGATCCAGTGGAGATGGAGAAGGAAATGAACAAGATCTAGAAGAAAAAGGAAGAGAATGACGTGAAGAGTGAGTCTATGCCAAATTCTAGTGCAAATGTTTCCTCCAAAAACTAGTTAGAGAGCTTTGCCTCAGGCGGAGTTTTAACAGAAAATTTTTCAGTCCCCTACCAAATATATGATTCTGATGTCTTCAACATACTGGTACATGTGTTGGTTGATGTGCTTGATCTATTGGTGAAATCTCCAGTGAAATCTCCACTAAAAAATCTTTTGGTGCAGAGATTTGTGGAATGTTTCAAGGTGCCTATGATATCACAAAGAGGGTTTGCCAGCTTTCCAACCTAACTTTTTCTGTTGCAATTAATGCATATTAAGTACTGGAAAGGAGTTTATATTTCATTGTGCATATGTTAGTCATTTGTGATCGAGCATTTGAAGTGAGGAGCAGAGCAAACAAGTGATGAAGGGGTCTTGAAGTGTTGTTTGAAACCCTACCGCTGAATTCCAAAGGTATTTATCAATTTCTTGCAAACCCTAGTTAGAAGAAATTCAAGATGTTTACTCGACAAGTGATTGATGTGCTTGAAAGACTAAGACCTAAGTTCAAGAAGCACCCCTACAAATCTATGGAGACTAATCAGGAAGATGCATTTTCTAGGGTTCCAAGTGGCGTAATGCACATAGAGGATGTGCATATGTACATTCATACAAAGATAGACAAGTATGATCATTTGAAGTTGGTGGAATTCAAGGAGAAGGTATTAATTGTTGATGATTTTGAGCTAAAACTAGAGTATTCCAACTTGACAGAGAAGAAATTGGATGTGTGGAATGATTTCCCCAATTTCTATTATGAAGATGAGTGGGTAAAGTATGTCCTTAGCAAAATTCATGACAAATTCATGTGGTTGGATATGTCACACATGATAAACAAGGATGCAATTAGAGTTGTAACTGGTTTGTGCTCTACTAGACCAGTTTTGGTATTGAAAGCCATGAAGAACGATGTTGTAATGAAGCTTATCGGAGAAAAGTTTGATAAGTGTGCCCTAATGGTGAATGACATTGATGATCCAACAATGAAATATGCTTCAATGATGATTGGATATAAGATATTATATACAAACAAAGAGAATTTTGTATTTGCCACTGCAATACATACAACACACCAAATAGTGAAGGAAGGTGAAGACATTGATTTGTGTGAGCTTCTGAGACTGCAGTTAATGGAGAATCTACAAAAGACAAAAGAGTCAAGATACCCATTCCGGTATGGTACTCTTGTTATTTGCTGCTTGTTTTACTTTCTTAGAGAGGTGCCCGGAACAAAGAACATTGTATGGTTAGATAATGTTCCTATTGTTGTACAAATAAGAGATCATTTGAGAAGGTTTCCAAACTTTGATTCCCGGAGTTATATGTTGTGGGGATTCTTCAAGACATTTGAAGCTAAGACGCAAGAGAGAGAGAGGATACCAGCTAAAGTTGTTAAGAAATACAAGAATGACATAACTTTTATGGTCAGCAAAGATTGCTGCTCAATGGAAGCAGTGGAACCCAGAACTATTTGGGTTCTGGAGCTTGGTTATGAGGTGACAAAAGCTGAGCTTACTGGTCTTGCAAAGATTATGTTGAGAAAACCCAGACAGCCATCTGTGGATTGGTTTGGAACATATGCAGAGATATCAAGCAAAGAGAACCTTGAAAAGGACATTGTAGAAAAGGTTGAGAAGATGAAGGTTGATTTGGAGGAGTTTGGTGCCCCTGCGGAAGGACCTAAAAGCACATATGCTCCTCTGCAGACTACACAAAGAACAAGAAGGTCAATCAGGACCCCAGCCTCCACTCCCTTTGTTCCTAATTCCACTAGAACAAATCCTACAGCTGTTACAAGAAGAAAGCAACATCTACTACCCCTGTGCAACAAATGGCTCCAAAGAGAAGAAAGAAGGAAAAGGCTACTAGAGAAAAATACATCAGTTGTGTAGATGAAGAAGAGGAAGAGGGAAGACCCCAATTGGTCCAAGAAAATAAGTGTCAAGTCTCCCAGGAAGACACAAGTGCAAAAGAAACAAAATTAACATAGTGGATATTGAAAGTGAAGAAGAAGTAGAAAAGGAAAAGAAAGCTTTCATTTTTCAAAGACAAGAAAAGAGTTCTAGATCAGAAGAAGAAGAAGGATCACCTAAAGATAAGGGAAAAAAGAAAGAGAAGACCCCTCCGGTTAGGGAGCATAGTCCTCTGAAGTTAGAGGCATTGTTCAGTGGCATTGCAGAGTTTGGAATTTTGAAGGATACTAATGCAATGTATCTAAATGCAACTAATGAAGACAAGGCAAAAATAGAAGAGGCTATTGCTAAATATATGGTAACATTCAATATTGCTCTAAGTGAAATTGAAGATCAATTGCCAGATGATCTAAAAGGTGTGTTAAGTGCTAGGAGACAAGAAGCCATTGTTGAGGTTGCAAAGATGTAGACATTTGCCTTGGAGAAGATTGCTTCTTCTCTAACACATGAGGATAGACTCAAATTGTCTTAGTTGTCTAGCAAGAAATTCAAGACAAAACAAAGAGTTTGTACTCTTATGAGTAGAGATAAGGAAGTTATTGAGAGGTTAAGGAAAGAGACACTACACATTGTTGAAGAACTTGTTAAAGAATTGGGAGCCTCTTCGGAAAATGAAGATCAAATGCAGGATAATAATCCCCTCCTGGAATGTAATGAGCCTGTCAATGAACAACATGAGCATGAGAATGAACAACAAGAGGAAACAATGACAGATAATACCCCTCCAGATGTGGAAATAAATGTTGAGCAGAATATAGAAGACAAGCAAGATGCCCTGAAGAAGAATGAAGCACAAAAAGAAGAAACTTTGCCCCCTCCGAATGTAGAGAAGAATGCAGAAGAATGTTTTGTTAGTGAAGAGAAGGAAAAGAGTGATAAAAAGGAAGAAAAAAGTGCAAAAACTGGTGGTGAATCCTCTGAAACCTCTAAAGATTCATTGAAAGACCTTTTAGATATGTAAGTTATAGTTTCAATTGTTGGTGTCTGCACAGCTGCTGCAAATTCCAATGCAACAAGGTCAAGCAAACCTGGATAAGATTTTCCCCTTTACACAAACTACAGCTTGGTGATATATTTCATGCCTCCGCTAGGAAGGAGATTCTTCAAACTCACCAAAAGAGTGTTGAGTTGGTAGATGAAGCAGTGAAAGTGTTGCAAGAAGGTATTCCCAAAGTAAATAATGACAACTCTTTATCCGGTGTGCAACAATTAAGGTTATTACTTGATTCTTTTAAAGAATATTCTACTAGTTTGGAAGAAAAGATGGAGAAGGAAATGGCAAAAAATGTCAATAAAAAAAGGTTGGTTGATATTTTTGATAAATGTGGTATTGCACATGGTAAGTTGCAAGGCAACTTAAAAGAAGTTCAAAAGTGTTTGGAAGAAGCCAAACAATTATTTCAGTTCTGTTTGAAATGGCCAATTTCTACAAGGAGCATCAAAGATCAAATGGACTCAATTGAGTCACAAATTGATCAGGCCTCAGGTGCATATGATCCGATGAGTGATAGAGATGGAGCTACTAGAGCAATCATTGCAAATCTACATGATCAATTCTTTCTATTGTAGGAGCAAAAAGAGTAAATCATAAAGTAATATAATAAGCTCCGAGATATGGTAAATCTCAGACTTACATCTTTTTTTTGAAGTTTTAGCAAACGCTAAGAAGGTTGTTCAAAAGAATCTAGTGCCAAGTTCTCTAGAAGAAGGAGAAGACCTCCTTGTTCAATTTGAAAGTCCATGCCATATGCTTGCCTTCACCATAAAGGATTGGGAGGTTGCAAAGAAAGATTGGGAGGCACATCTTGCAAAACTGACAGTGTCTTATAAGGGCATTCTATCCTCATCCAATTAAGTTGTACATTTTTGCTTTGTATATGCAACTTTTTTATTTCAATGTACATATGCAAAAGTAGTTGATGGTGTTGCGATACAAGTTTTGTCATTTTTGGTGATGGATAACATTGTTAGGGGGAGCCACTTTGATGTAAATATTTCAGTAAGAGGGAGTATAGAAGAGAAGTATCTTTTTGGTACCCTTTGCCCTTGATGTCAAAGGGGGAGTATTTTTGGAAAAGTGTGTTGCCATCAATGACAAAGGGGGAGATTGTTGGCAACATGAGCATGATGGTGTAGAGATGGTGTATGATGTTGTCATTGATGGTAACCCATTGTAGAAGTGCAAAAGTGTTGGTCCAGAGAATTCCAAGTATTTTGGAGAATTGACTTAGTCCCAGTGTGCATTTCGACGATACAGAGGAATAGTTTTGTGGTCTACATTGCTCCGCGTTGTAGAATCTTGTCATGCAGTTTTGAGGTATTAATGATATGTGTTGAAGGTGTCTATATCCAAAGTTTCAAGGTTTTATGTCTTTCGCAATTGAAGATATTGTTGCCAGTGTGTTGGGCTTCGTAATGGTAGAGTTGCAATTGCAGAGTGCATGTTGCTCCGCATTCCACTGCAAATGATTGTCATGTTGTGTGGTTTTGAGGAAGTGTTTGTGGACATCATAAGTGTGTGCACTCCAAGTGGCAAGTGGTTTGGTGGTCCGCGTGTCGAGTTGTGGGTGAATAGTTGGTTAATTCAATTGTTGCTTCACCGGTTTTGTTATGCAGTGTCGGGTTTTGGGGTCGTGCGGAGTTGAAGCGTGTAAGAAGTGGATACATGGGAGTGATTATAGGTCATGCCAACCTATTTTGGTGTTGTACACATTTTAGTTCATGTTATCACTTGGAATATGCACCATGTTGAATCTTGAATCCAACTATCCCATGAAACATGGGATGACCTCTTGAGTTGTGGGACTTGCAAAACTAGAGGTCAACCTGAGGTCAACCTCCGATTAAAGGGTGGCTTCCCCTTGGTATATCACCTAAAAACTAACTCTAACTAAAGAACCTTGCTGGGAAAAGAGATGAGAAAGATCTGATAATCTAAATCTAAAACAGAAAATGAAGGTGATACACCAAATATAGCAGATTTCTACTTCGTTCCAGCAACACAACTTATGAATCTCAATCTAAAGCTTCACACAGTAATTTGCAACAATAATTTGGAGGTAAACTTAGAACAGCAGCAATCAAGGAGTCACAAAACTCACAATAACACCTACTTTTCTTTCATACACAGAGAAAATTGAAACACATAGAAGCAAACATACTGATCTTTGATTCACTGAAGGCTGCTACAATGATTGTTTTTTGGAAAATCAGTAAAATATTACATCACAAGCATACAATCAACCATTATTTCAAAGTGAAACAAGGTTGGAGATGCAATCAATAAAGAAAATTACAAAAGTAGAGACCTAATTTTGACTAAAAAAATTGAAAGACTGAATATCGCTGTGACAATAAATTTTTCCAATCCTTTGCAACAAACATAGCCCTCTTATTTATAGATTTTTGAGAGCCTAAAATCAAAAAGTCATGTTGACTTTAGATATTTTTCCTATGAGTTGTCATCCTTATCCTCTATAGATAAGATTTGCCTTTTTGCTTTACGAGTTGCCAATCTTATCCTTTGTGGATAAGATATTTGTAATCCTTATCCTTTGTGGATAAGATATTTTGCAATCCTTATCCCTTGTGGATAAGATACTTTTCAATCCTTATCCTTTGACTTTGACTTTTTTTGACTTTGTAATGCTTTGCTGATTTTACAGAAAATATTTTCCTTTTCTTTTTTTGTTTTGATTTTTCATAAAAAATCAGGTAACAATTCGTTCCGCAAAGCGTGTGTGTTGGAGTTTTGAGCCAACAAGTTACAGTGTTGCATGTTTCATCTAATTAGGCTGACCTAATTGATGATACGAGTGTTTGCAGTAGATGTATGTATATATACAAGGTTAATTCAAAGTGTGAAGGAAGTATCAAATGTGTATGAGAGGTGCCAAATATAGTGTGAAATGCGAAGTGTGATAGTGGTGAAGTATGAAGTGTGCAAAGTCGATTTTTAGAGCCTAATTGGAACTGTATCTGTTAGAATTTAGTAGATGACATAGTTAATAGTTAAATAAATAAATTAACAACTATTGTTAATTTAATAAATAAATTTAGTTCGGGTAGTTATATTCCCGTAAATAGTTTTATATGAGAATATTGGCTTTATAATGCCAATAAATTGTAATGTTTTGTGTTGAATGTGATTGACAGCATTTTGATTCGAGAGCAATCTTTATTTTTTCTCTCATTTCAATAGTATCTTCAGCATGTTGCAGATGCATTATTAGCAGTTCAAATCCCTAGCAGTGAGCCACTCTTCTTAATCTCTTTTTTTTTAGCAATGAGCCATTCTTTTTGGACAATGAGTCCACCATTCTATAAATCCATTGTAACTGGTTATAATATATTGTGAACTAATCCTCACCGTGGTTTTTCCCTTTCTAGAGTTTTCCACATAAATCTGGTGTTCTTGTGTTCATTGATGTGATGCATGCTTTAATTATTCCTTTCCATTTCTGCAAGTTTGATGAGATGCTTTGAATGCATGTTTAAGTTAATGAAGTTAATGAATTTCAGTGAATATTGATTCCCCTGCCCCCGCCCTCAGTATTCCAAGTGTTCAACACTATTATCAAGTGACCTTTGTCCATATCTATAGGTGGATTCAAGCACCTAGAATGTCAAAGATTTAGGTGGTTGTATGCATTCATTTACTTTAAATTTTTCCTGCAAACATTGATCCCAATTCAGCAAGTAACTGCAAATTGTTAATTTTTTAGTACTAAGGTATTACATTTCTCTCATTTCACCTCTTAATCTTTCATGTTGGTAAATGGTATAGCCATCCACCTTATAACCCAATTTCTTTCTCCTTCATTCCATTTACCTTTAGACTTCTCAAATTTCAACTACCAATCATCTTAGCTCCAATTGAGACCTCGTATGTAATTTTTGTCCTCTTCAAAGCCTACAGCATCTACGCTTAACATTTTAGAATATAAATATGCATACATAATTTATTTCTTCCAATATCTACTGAACACACTAAGCAAAGGTGTTTCAGATTGAAACTAGATTTCCTTAGTTTTAAATATCTACTAGTACAAAGAAACACGCATTACCAAGCATATACACAGTCCACAGTTAATGGAATATTAAGTGAATATTAGAGATTTTAAAAAATGAGCTTCCTGTGATCAAGCATCTGATATCTCACCTATAGTGACACCAAGAGTCCAGTATTTCATTTCTCCTACAATGCAATAAAGAGGAAAGAAACTAAATGTATAATAGAGAGAGTTCTATTAAACTCGAGCAGACTTGATATTAAAGTTCTCAGCAGAATGCTTCCTATATACTCATTTGTTTCCAACATCCAAAAATGAACGCTTTACCATTAACATTATATGGACAACTAGTTGATATCACAGATCCTCTTATGATAAAAGAGGCATTGGCATCTTTATCACATAAAATGTCAATTTTTAAATGCACAAAATGACTACCAAATCTTCACATTTCTATTGCTTTACCTTTAGACATTAAAGCTTCTGAACTTGACCTCATCCATAAAATTTCTTCAGAAGAAGAAGAACTCTAGAAGTTAGGTTCTAATTTCTAAAGAGTTGATAAATCTTAATTAATTGCTGCCATTAGAAATTATGATAACATGGAAAATTAAGTTTCCAAATAGAAAATTTGAAACAGCAAAAAACGGCTTTTAGTTTTTACTTTCAGAATAAAAATAAATGGGTATGATATATCATAATTTTTCACCCTTCATAATTAGGGTCTCCATAGAAGACTACCCTTCAAAAAAGAACTTGGGAACCCTTCAAATTTGATCACTATTCATAAAAGGTTTAAGTAGCATTAATTCAAAATTGTCATATTCTTCATGGCCATGAATGGGAACCAAAACACTAACTAAATATATCATAGTGTCTGAATATAAAATAGGGAAAGCATACAAGTATAAAAAAATAAATTAAAGAATGCTAAAGAAGAAACCAATGTCAAAAGCTTGATATAATTGAAAGTCGGTACTGTGGCACAACAGTAATAAAACCTAAGAAAGTGGAATTACCTGTTCAAGAGCTCCAAAATCATCATTTTTTTGGGATGAAGAAAATTCAAGCTGATTGAGCACCCTATCATGTAATCCTAACTTTTTAGAGTCTTCCTTTTCATTGTTCATAGACTGCCAAGGCTTCATAGCACTAAGCTCAGCAATATTCTTTGCTTCTGTGTGGAGCAGTTCTCCTGTAGACTTAGGTATTTCTGAACCATCAAATTCAGTTTGTGCTGTGGCAGATGATGGAGATGAGGCAATAGAATCCAGGAAAGATGGACGTGAGCGCCGGCTGTTAACTGTTGAGAACAAACCCTTGCTAGGTTGCATTTGAGTGTCAGAATATAATGGTTTACCAAGTGGGTCTTGATTCTGTGACTGCCTATTGTTGCTCCTATCAGAAGATGAGAATTTGCTCCCTTCTCCTGAGATTATAGGCTCTTCTTTCCCGTATTTTCCATTGCCAAAAGCCCTATGCTCATCGGGAAATTTCTTAGCAGTAAACTCTGGTTTCAACAAATTACTGTTTATGTGATTAGAACCTGCATTAAAAAATAATAATAAGCTTTCAGTGACCTGTATTTAACAGTTAAATGATCAACAACTTGAGGTTCATATGTGGGACAAGAATAGCTTAGCTCAAGACACATCATCCAAGTTTCTAAAAAACGATGACTACATAAAATTTTACCAGTATGTCTATCCATTTGACTCATGCCAGGATTATCAGCCAAATGCAGTAAACTTGGGTGTATCATGGGTTGCATTTTCTCTCTATACTGAACATTCTCCTCTGCATCCTTGGAGAAAAAACTAGAAGAAACTTGTTCCTGAACTGGCATTCTTTCTTTGAACTCATGTTCCCTTCCATTCCTTTCACCCAATTGAATATCTTTAAAGTTTTGCTCTTGGGATAAAAGAAATCCATCCTTCATAGATGCCTGTTCTGCTCTATTTGAAAAGATATTAGCTGATTGAAGAAAATCGTTAGTTAACTCATCACTTCCAGTTTTAGCTGCTTGATGTCTTGACAACTCTGAAGAATTTTCCAAAGATGATCTTCTCCAGGTGTTCATATAGCCTGAATCAAACTCATTTGAAGAAAGAATATCCCCTCTATCAGATTCATCATTATCTTTAAGGGATGGTCTCTGCAGGTTGTTACCATAAATTGGATCTGACACAATGCCCAAAGTTGTGGTTTCTTTATAAACGTTTTCTGCTGAAGACTTTGAATTGAAATGGTTATCTACAAATACTTTGGGTGCCCGTCCTTCATTAGTGTGGGCAGCAGAAGTTGTAGTGTGTGAGGGTTGGAAAACATAATTTTCTGGATCTTTATTGGGATTCTTCTCAAAAGAAGGTCCATTTAATTCTTGTGTGTTTGTAGGCACGTTTCCTGCAGACTGCTGCACAGCGTGACTGTTCTTAACTCTAGATGACTGAGAATCTTCAGTGGAAGAAGCAGAAGCCCTTTTGGCTCTCTCTTCTGCTTTCTGCTTACGGAACTCTTGTAGCTGTAGAGCACCAAAAAAAAATCTGAATGGTATTAACAGTTAAATGCATGGAACCAAATCAACATGAATTACTATCATTATACATGCAAACAGAATAATAAAAGTGAATGTAATGCAGAAACTGCTTACAAATGACCCTTTAATAGCCTAGATCTAAACATTGATGTACCATTGCTCCTGGGTTATCTTTGAAACATAAAGATCTAAAATTTCATGATTATGTAGAAAGCTTTCCATTGCAGTTAAGAACTAATTCACATATATCTTATAGACTTATATTGTGAATTATATAAACAATTGAAAGTTAAAATTGTCAAGAGATTATTATCCTGTCCCCAAGTTAGTCCCTCAGTCCTAAGTTGATTAATAATAAACTATTAACTTCCCACATGAAGTCAGCTGGGTGGTGTCCGTGTACTTAAATGTAATTACATTTCATCATTGTATATTCATGTTTCTATTCAATAAATTAATCCCAGCATTTAGACCCAACAGTGGTATCAGAGCACCAGCGAAAATGGAAGGAGGATGACAGAGAAGAAATGTGGTAGTTGGAGATGTTTGATGCCCCATCAAGCTCTCGCATGTGCATCAGAAGTAGTTAGCAAGTCTTTATTTGCACCCATCAATCATAAAGTTTTTTAATTTTCCAAACAATTCGTGTGTTTTTTGAAATATAAAACAGAAGATTTTTATTTTCTTATTGGTTGGTTGGTTGAAACGATAGATGATAAAATATTTTTGATAAGAAGATTAATGGATTTGAGTAAAATTAATAGTTTCTATAGGTCAAGTCCATGAAAAAAGAATTATTTCTTTTTGGTGAAGTAATAGCAATATAAAGTATATATAAGACAACTAATTCGGTTTAAATGAATATGGATTAAGTGAAGGACTTTTGAGCAAATTTTGTTAGAATACTATATTTTTATATTGTTTAATGGTCAATTATATCTACAGTAGTTGGTAAGTAGACATTTAATGTCTACAGTAATTTACTCTTGCTATATATTGTAATCTTTTTCTCTTGTTAATACAAGCAATTTC
The DNA here is from genome assembly GCA_007258455.2 of Sequoia sempervirens. Taxonomy (NCBI): domain Eukaryota; kingdom Viridiplantae; phylum Streptophyta; class Pinopsida; order Cupressales; family Cupressaceae; genus Sequoia; species Sequoia sempervirens. The sequence continues at coordinate 24,648,780 of VDFB02379711.1, read as the reverse complement.
CCAACTGAAATTGCTTCATGGTATCAGAGCTGGTATGGGTCTGACTCCCTCACGGGAGGGCCCAGAAATTTTGGGAGGATAAAGTTTTCTATAATTCGTGGAAAAAATTCTTCAAGGTTTTTTTTTCACGTGAGGAAATCAACAACAAATTCGTGGGCATTTTTGTGGAGGTTCTTTGCAGAGATCGAGGATTTTTCTCTACATTCTGTGCAAACCCGCAAAAGTTTGTTCTCTCCTGTTTGTGCTCTCTTCTTTTGACGTCACGCGACTTTCAAAACCCTTTTGGGCGTCATTGATTGAAAATCTTGAGTCGGTTTTTGATCGCGCGACCTCCTGTGACAGGTTTCTCAACCAATGTATTGCTTCATTTGTTTTATGAAGACGCTTTTAAACGCAGTGCGATTTATTTTCACGCCCTCCATGCCCCGCGTTTTTTTCGACCTGCGTTTTGTTTTGTCAAGGCCGTGTGAAAGACGTGTTTCTTGTGTCATGTATTTTGTGTTCTACGCCCTGCTAAGCTTGTGCGATCTTCTTGGAGCACGCAACCTCCATTTTTGCCATATACACACAACTTCTAGACCGTGCGGTTTCGTGTTTCTCTACTCATGTTTATTTTCGTGCGACCCTCTAGTTTTAGCTACGATTTCTGACGAGTCTCTCAAACGCCTTAAGCATGTTTTTGTTGGTACTCTCTAGCTGCGCACGCTTTTCCTAATTTATGGTGTTTTTAAACATTTTTTTGCAACTTTGAAGCTTTTATGGTGGCCTAGGGTTTTCCAGAATTCGTCTAGGGTTTTGACCTTTTGTCTCAAGGCGAAATTTTTTTTCCATTGTAGATTCCTTGTGGGTTTTTCGAGATCTCAACTAGGTTGGTCTCTGTTTTTTTTGGGTGCATCATTTTCCGTGCATCGATTTCTATGCAGATTTGTTCTTTTTTTGGCGGCTAGGGTTCCAAACCCTTTGTTTCTCAAGCCAACAATCGATGTTCTGGGTTTTTAAATATTTTTTGTCAGTAAAAAATCTATCTTAGTTTTAAATTTTTTTTTGTCCCGTAAAGAAAAAAAAAATTGTCTTCTGGGTTTTAAAAATTCCAAGAGGGTTTATAATTTTCTCCTCAAAAATTAAGAGTTTTTCTCCTATATACCCTAGTCAAGGTTTCTATCGTTCGAGAGAGCTCTCTAGTATGTGGTTTTTACCGTTTTTTCCAAAAAAACGATGATTTGTAATCTTGGGTTTAGCCATTTTTTCCTCAAAAATCGTGGTTGGTTGCAGTTTGTTTTGGTCGCACCTTGAATTGCCGGAGCGAACATCTGCACATCTATCTTCTTGTAGTCTTTTTTGGGGCATTGTGCTCATCTGCAAAAGTTTCGACAGTTTGCCAATTTATCCTCAAAATCGTGGCAGCTATTCTCAATGTGTCTCTAGTTTCATGGAGGGATAGCTCTGTTACCCAACGTCAGGTTGGACGTTTTGTAATGACTTCTGGTCAACAATTCTGCAAATTCTAGGAAGATTAGTGGTAGACTCATCTCAGTGGCAGAGTCAGTGGCAAGCTCTTGTCTTTTGCTGTAGAGCATTCTAAAGAAGGGGGCAGCCTTCTCTATTTTTTTCTGGACGGTTTTTGGTACTTTTGGTCATTAACATTCTACAAATCCAGGGAGGGTCTCAGCAGCAACAAAGTGTTCTAAAGAATTTGTGACCAAAGGACCTACAGATTGTTTTCTGTAGGCTAGTTAGACGATTGATCATTAAGGGAAGGTGTTAGAATATTATATTCTTATATTGTTTAATGGTCAATTATATCTACAATAGTTGGTAGGTAGACATTTAATGTCTATAGTAATTTACTCTTACTATATATTGTAATCTTTTTCTCTTGTTAATACAAGCAATTTCCCAACTAAAATTGCTTCAAATTTTATTAGTGTTAACTTTAGGTAAAATATTTTGATAAAAATACTGTTTTGCTTTAAAGTTGTTTAAACTCGTGTAAAATTCTCTATTCAAGAACTTAGATTGCCATGAATTTCAATAGCTATTTCACTATCAACATTTGGTAACAGACAAAAGAATGAGACAAAAGGAGAATACACATTTGAATTGATAAATGGGCATGTATATGGAAGATAAGATCAATGATAATTTTGGCATTTAAAGTTATTCACTTGGCAACTTATTTGCTTGGTAAGGCAGCAAGCAATTATTTTTTTACTTGTTTAGAAAACCTTGAACAGGGCCGTCCCCCTCTAAACCCCTAAGCGTCTCGGAGGCAGGGGCGTCCCGGGAGGCGATAGGGGCAGCGTCCGGCGTTCCGTGCAGTGCTTTGTTATGTGAACCCTAAGGGCATGTGGGGCCCATCTAAAGTCTAACATGCCTTCAAAAGGCCCTCTAATTTTCATTTTTATTCACATTTGCATTTCTACTTGTTTGCTACAGCAAGAAGAAGAGTGAAGGCTGAGGAAAGAGTGATTGGAGGAGTGAAAGGAGTGATTGCAAGTGAAAAAGGAGTGTCAAGGAGCAAGAAGAAGAAGAGGAGGAAGATTCTTCACCTTGTTGAAGAGATTTTTCAAGCAAAAGGTAGGGTTTTTAACTTATTTTTTATTTTATTTTCTGATTTTCAATGTTCTAAGTTCTTTCATTTCTTGTTGTTTCATTTTTTAATTTTTCTTATTTCATTTCTAAATTCTAAATTCTTGTTGTTCCATTTTCTAGTTTCTAAATTAATTTAGAATCTTAGATTTTGTTTTGCAATATAAAATTTGTTGGAAAATTTAAAATATAGAGTTTTATTTTTTAATTTTAAAGTAGGGCATAGGCTGAAACTATGTGTTTATTGAATTTTTTTTCATTTTGTGAAATGCAGTGTCAAAATGAGCTCCCATAGTCATGAAATGAGTGAGCATGAGATGGAAACTAATTCTCATAGTGCAAGCCAATCAGAATATGAACCTGAGCATGAGGATGAGCACAATGAGGGGGGTGAGCAAGGGTCAAATCCAGAAGGGCATACTAGTTCCATAGCTAGTGCACCAGTTTCTACTGATTGCCCTTCCCAGGTTTTGGCAAAGTGGGCTAGGGGTCGTTATGATCCCAAATCTCCTCTCAAACAGTTTGCAACAAGAATAGCAGCCCCAACGTCATCAACTGGTGGTACGAGGAAATGGCAATGCAACATTTGTGGTGATGATTGGTTTGGGAGCATCACCAGAGTTAATGCACACTTCCTCTTTTGGCCAGGAAAGGGTGTGGGAGCATGCGAATTTTTGAAGGACCCTAAAAATTTGAAATACAGAATTGAATTCAACAAGCTTTGGGGTGTTCCAGATGACCTGGCAGTTCCAATGCCTACTACCTTGTCTGGTAGGCAACATATTCAGACTATTCAGCAGATTCAAGAGCAGCAAATGCAGACGCAGCCACGTACTTCTACTCCTACATTGCATCAGAGAGCAGGAACATTGTCAGGGTCAGCCTCAGGACCGTCATCCACTTATAGCACTATGGCTGCATCACAACAGGGCAAGGGGAAACGCAAGATGCAAAGTCAGCCTAACCCCATAGCTGATTTATTTAATGTGCACCTGAGGGATCAGATAGATGATTCCATTGGCAGGTTCTTTTTTGCCAATGGAATCCCATTCCATGTAGCTCGATCTCCTTATTATAAGGAGATGATGTCGATGGTGGCGAAGGGAGGCCCATCATATGTGCCACCAGGTGAGCACAAATTGAGGACCACGATCTTGGATAACAACTATGCCAAGATCGATTCATTGATGGAGACGATGAGGGCATGTTGGGAGGACTCTGGATGTAGCATAGTTATGGATGGGTGGACGGACATTAGGCATCGTCCACTCATCAATGTTATAGTTACATGTTCAGAGGGGCCATTCTTTCTCAGGGCAGTTGATTGTTCAGGGCATCGAAAAGATGCTGATTTTCAGTTTGGGATCCTTCGGGCAGCTATTGAGGAGATTGGGCCACAAAATGTGGTCCAAGTAGTGACAGATGCAGCACATGTGTGCAGAGCTGCAGGGAGGCTTATAGAGGCATCATACAGACACATTTGGTGGACTCCATGTTGTGTGCATGCCATGAACAATGCACTCAAGGACATGGGGAAGATTGAGTGGATTAGAGGAGTGGTCAGCAATGCTAGAGATGTGCAGATGTATATCTGCAACCACCACACTTCACATGCCATCTTCAGGAGCTTCGCGAAGGAGTTCTTGAAACCAGTTGAGACCAGATATGCATCCTATTTCATTCTTTTGGAGAGAATGCTTGAGTTGCAAGAGCCACTGCAAGTCATGGTTATGACACAAGACTGGAATCGTTGGGATGGGTCCAGGACAGAGCAGGGGAAGAGGGTGAAGGAGATAGTGAAGAGTGATGCATTTTGGCATGATGCAAAATATATTGTCACCATCATTACACCAGTTGTACAGGTCATCAGATATGGGGATGGGGATGCACCTAACCTTGGGGAGGTGTATGAGTGCATTGATTCTATGCTTGGTCAGATGAGGGCAGCTGTGCAAGAGAAGGACCCCACTTTAGCGTTCTACAATGTTTACATTCAGCCTATTATTCAGCGTAGATGGGACAGCCTAAACACTCCCTTGCACATGGCTGCTTATGCATTGAATCCGAAGTGGTACATGCCTAGGCCTGGGAGAGTTACACCGATTCAGGATGATGAGGTGAAGGAAGGGTTCTTCAAATGCATTGATAGGATGTATGATGTTGAAGCTGCTGGCACCATTCGCACTGAGTGGACGAAATTTGCTACTCTTAGGGGTTATAAGGCTGCAGCAAAGGCGGACATAAGAACTATGGCACAGGAGGATCCGATTTTGTGGTGGACTTGTCATGGACCGAAATCACTGACTACCACACTAGCCATTCGTTTGCTGTCCCAGGTTTCTAGTTCTTCAGCTTCTGAGAGGAACTGGTCTACTTATAGCTTCATCCACTCTCTTAAGAGGAATAGACTTACCTCTAAGAGAGCAGAGAAGCTAGTGGCTGTACATAGTGCCTTGCGTATCACTGACCGCAGGACACGTGTGTACAAGGAGAGCCCAGCAGCACGATGGGATGTAGAGCCAGAGGAGCCATCACAGATTGATGAGGATGAGGATGCTTCAGATATAGGGTTGGTTGGTGTTCCTTTGGCGGATCTTGACCTTGAGGAGTCCAGTGGTTCTAGTGATGAGGAGTTTGCCAACCTCCCGAGGGATGATTAGAGGCCTCTGCCTCCTTCACTACATTTTGTCATTTTGACATTTTGATTTTGTACTTGTTTTGATATCATATAATCATGCTACTCATTGTAATCATCTTTATAATCAGATATTTTTGATATAATATAATAGAAATCTTCCATTTGCCGATGCAACAATTGTTACATTGTAGTATTGAGTATTACTATTCTAATTTCTAATTAGTAATTCATCATTCGATACTGAAAACTTCAATATTCAATGTTCAATGTTCAAGTACTAATTTAGTATTTCAATTTTGCTATTTTACTTCTTAATAGTCTTATACATCTTTTCATAACTAGCATTTTAAGTACCATATGTATAGTATATAGTATATACACCCCGTCCCCCCTCCCGTCCCCCCGCCGCCGTCCCCCCGCCGTCCCCCGCCTTCCCGAAATTGAGGCCCCTTTGTCCCCCCGTCCCGGAAACCCGTCCCCGTCTCGACGTCCCCCCGTCAGCGCCGGTGGAACATAGGAAAACCTTCACACATGATTTTTATGTATATGCTTTGATTTAGAAGATTTAAATAAATTTTGGCCATATATAAACACTAGTATCTCTGATAAGAACCTTATAGCATTTTTTGGAAAAATATTTTACAATGGATGTATTATTGGCGTTACCCGACATCTGTATAAACATGTTTTGATTGGAGGAAGTACATTCTCAAGGAGTAAACAAGACCCAGATAATGTCTTGCGAGTGCTGTCAGAGAAGATGCTAGGACTGTCAGGGAGTTTCACTAACGTATTCTGTGGTCCACATGTCCATCTGGATCAACCAGGTTGAGTGAGAAGAAATTTGCAGGAGGCTGAGGTACCACAGGAGGTTGGAGGACAACTTCCAGTCTTGAGTTCACTAGTAGCTCAGAGACTACATTAATGGTTCAGTAGTAAAGTTGGTCCAAGAGAAGTGTCATGTCCCTGAATTAGTAAGATGGAAACCAAGCAATAATTGGACAATAAGTAAGTAAATTAAATATTTAAAATGCAGATATAAATAATTATATTACAATTATAATTACACTCAATTATATTACAATTATAATAATGATAGTATTATGATTGTCAAATTAGCAAAATTAATATACTAAATAAATATTAACTAACAGTATTATAAATAGATATTTTAGGTTGTGCTCTAATCAATAATCATAATATAATATAAAGCAAAATAATTAATATTATAAATATCATAATAATAAATTACATAAAATAATATACACATTAATATAAAATCAGTTACTATAGACAATATCAGGCAGCAATCCAAATCTGGGGACATCAGAAATAATATAAAACTTATCTTTGAATAAAACGAAAGACTGCAGCAAGTCTGACGTAAACACCCACAATCGATTTATACAAGGCAGTGTTTAGTTTCGATTTAGGGGGGATAAAAGAGCAGCGGTCAGTATAAATGAAACAAGCCAGTCTTAAGGGAAGCGCTGACTCTTGGGAGCTCTGGATTAATTTTTGTTAATTAAAAAATAATAGTCAGTGAACAGTCATACACTTTCAAAAGGTGGCAACTATGAAAGGGTGTGCCCTCTGATTATGAGTCTCTAGAAGATATAAAAAAGGGAATAGATGGAGACATAAAAAGGAGAAAAAAACACAGAGAAGTACAAACAGAAAATAAAAGAGATAAAAATAAAGAATTCAGATTTCAAGGAACTAGACGCACTTAATCATGTGAGTCATTCTCACTTAGTAATAATAATCTGACACTCCAAAATATCTGATTGATGAATACTTTTTAATGCTTGAATAAATAATCATAAGGTTGTCTGCTGTAGATATCCCCGAAACATATATACTTCCTAAATGACCCATACGATGCTAGAAGCCAAGTAATCTGCTTATTTTCTGAAGCTTTAGATATATACTAAACGTCTGTGATTGCTGCAAATAGAATTATTTTCTGAGGCTTTATATATTGCATTTTTTGTCATATATGCCATTCAGTAGAAGTTAGGAGGACTAACATTATGCAGGGAAATATATGTTTCTTTATTTGTTCAGTATTAATGACATTAACTGATTATGCTTTGATCTGATTATTAATGAAATATTCCATTAAGGCCATCATGATTATAACTTTATGAATTGGTAGTGATTTCTCCTAGCATTATATTGATTATAGGCATGAAATAAATCTTGGATGAATGTAGAGATATATCTGATTGTTTAAAAGATTGTCTTAATGAGTGTTTGCTACTTATTGGGAGGTAGGGTGTGAGGGAAGTGGTGCCTAAAAACCCCACTCAAGTCCGCCCCTAGGACCCAAGGCAGGGATGGGCCATGGAGGGGTGGCAAGTCCACTTAAGGTTCCACCCAATCCCAAGGCATGGGTTGGGCTGCGGAGGGGTGGGGGTCCCACCTAAGATCCGCTGCGGCCATGGAGGGGTGGTAGGGCTAGACTACTTAGCGCTCCCCTGACTGTCCCCAATAAGTTAAGTGTCTTCCGAGGTGATGACATGGGTGGAGAATGCAGTTACTAAGTCGCCGAGAAGAAAAGATTGTGGTATGCAATCTCTTGGGTTTGGCAAAGTACTTCAGGGCGGATCCATCCATGCCACTCCTCATATGTCTTCTTAATTGCATGTATGATTATGTTTATATTTTGGAAATCTAGATATTATTGCTAATAGATATATGTGTATGCAAAAATGTTGTTCATATGGTGAATGCAGAATTCAATCTAAGATTGTTTCATTAAAGAGAACATTTATTTGAAAAGAAGAAACCCTAAACCTAATCTACAAGCGAATTCTAGGGAAAAGTCAGGTAAGGGACATTACAAGAAGATTGTCCAGTAAGGCCCAAACCAACCGAAAACCACTTTCATTGTCAGTTAAAGTAGTGAGGCCCAGTCCAACTACTTAGTTTTAATGTCCTTATTTGCGATTGTAATTGTAGATAGAGTATGTCTCAATCCATAAGCAAAGTGCTGGTACATGTGGATAATGAGTGCAACTCCATTCACAAGAGGAGTGTAGTACTTGTGAATAGTGAGTGTCTTGATACCCTGAATCATGGATTTGAGGTGTGTCCTAGTCCATGAATTATATTTATAACTTAGTGTACTGTGAGTGTTTTCAAGCTCATCAAAATTTTTAAAGGTGATATGATGATGGGGGTTGGGAGGGTAAGTCTTAAAGTTAGATAAACTATTAAGTGGTGTCCGTGTAGTTACATGTAACTACATTTCCTCATTGTATATATTCATGTTTCTATCCAATAAAATGATTGCAACATTTGGACCTGTCATGTCCCCTTTTTTGATAAATCTGGAAAGGTGTCTTTTGGAGGGTAAGGAGGAGAATTAAGAGATCTAAATAAGCAAGGCACAAGAGCAAAGGAGGTATGCTTCTGATAATAAACAAATTCCTTTCAAAGAGATTGAGCATCCTGTTCATCTATTGCATCGAGGACAGAAGCCCTTTATGCAGGAGATTGGAGGACAGAAACCCCCTGATTTCCATCACTTGATTAGTGGACGAAAATCCCTGATCCAGACGTGGGGCAATCTCATTCAGAGATTGCATTGGAGCTTCATATTGATAGGCAATTGGAATTCAAGGTAAAATCACTCTGAGATAATTCTTAAATATTGCATTCATATTTGATGTTTTTGGCAATTTGTTTAACGCCTTGTTGATTAAGCAGGATTAGTGGTATTTGTGGCTGTTTGAAGTTTTGAACAGAGCCAAATATTGCATTCATATTTGATGTTTTTGGCAATTTGTTTAACGCCTTGTTGATTAAGCAGGATTAGTGGTATTTGTGGCTGTTTGAAGTTTTGAACAGAGCCAAATATTGCATTCATATTTGATGTTTTTGGCAATTTGTTTAATGCCTTGTTGATTAAGCAGGATTAGTGGTATTTGTGGCTGTTTGAAGTTTTGAACAGAGTCAAACTCATGATATTGTGATGCTTTTGTGGCTCCTAGAATAAAGCCAAACTCATACGAAACAAGCTGCTTTCAAAGAGCCAATTATCTGTAGCAGCTACTTGTATAGAGTCATGTGAAATTGGCAAAGAATATTGTTTTGACTGTGTAATTAGTTCTGATCTGGTCTAGCTGTGCATAAGAGATTCATTGATGGCGATTTCATTGGTATCAGCTGTTTCACTAGCTGACTTGGGGTTTGTTCTATGGCTGCCTTCATGAGGGCTGACTGCACATTTCAATCCTGTATTCTGGCCACTCCTTTATGGACCTGATCCACCTGGAATTGAAGATCTATTTGAGCATTGATAGAAGGCACTTTTTGGTGTATTGAGGGCCACTCCTGCAGGGCTGAGTACTGGCATTATTATTGCATATTTTAGTATCCATAAATGCTGTATATATAATTCATAGTGGAGATTTAATAATTGCATAATCAAGTATAAATAATTGAGCAGCTTGCCACCAATATTTGTATTCAAATTTGAATCTGATCCTAGCTGTTGCTCTTATAGGAAAAATTATTTGTTGAAATTTATTGAGCTAAATTGAATTTATAAAATATTCCGGTGCACAATATTACAGGACCTAACAAAAATTAGGGGGGGCAATCTTAGCTTAGTTGGTCTTCCAAAGTTTACCTCTCAACAAACTGTGTGACTGTTTAAAATTTTAAATAATAGCAAAGCAAATACCCAAATGTACCTCCTACCAATAATCTACAAACCAAAACAAACATATGTACGACTTCTGTTCCTATCCATATTACCAAATCCAGCAGGATCCAGATTTTATGGATTGGCAAATTTGGCTGATTCAGTCAGACTTTTCAATTCCTAATAGATATTTTACTGTTTTTTTTTAATTCTGATTTCTGAATTTGTTTTTACCTCGTGAACAAATCAGTTTTTTTAAACCTGGTAACAATGCTCTTGTGACATATCTCAAGTGGATACTTATGAGGCAGCTTTTGCAAATTAAGCTTTTACTCAAAAGAAAACCATGAAGTAGCTTTTGCAAATAACCCTTAACTTCGAAGTTCAAAAGAAACTTTATGCATGATCAGTGTTCACAATCATTGTTCAGAACAGATTTAACATTACAAGGATTATCCAAACAAAATGCAATTAAAAGTAAAGCTGACCATTTACTCAAACTCCATTCATACCATATATGCAACCATGAGGCAGCGAAATACACTATGTTCTTTGAAGTTTGCTCAATATCCTCTCAAGATTGACATGAGAGAGATGACTAGGTTCGAGGATTCAAAAATCTATTAAAATCAATTCTGCAAAAACTGAGAGGAATTACATAAACTATTTCACCAAGGTTGCAAAGTTGGATAACATAAGTACCATGTGGAAGAATCATTTTGATGTGAATTTAAATTTGCCAGAAAAACAACACAACTTCAATTTCTTTAGGGTAAAATGTCCGGAACTTATACATCATTTCATAATTAAGCCTCTACTTCAGAGATGCTAGAACATGAAATGAACATAAGTGCCTAACCAAAGACCCTGGTAAGAGACTGGTTTGGTTAGTGTGGATATAGATTTCGTATTTAGAATTTTAGAAATAAAACAACACTTGATGAATGAATTATAAATGTTAATTTTTTATGTCTCGTCATAGCCAGAACACCTTCAGGGTATATGAGACCAATCTTGTGAGAAAAAGGTGACTTTTTCACTTCACCTTATATAAGTTGTTAAAATTTTGTAACCCTTAGATTTTGACTTTAAGACCTAGTTCTGGAGCAAACCAAGCCTTCCCAAATAACTTAGTTACTAAAGAAAGTAAGCAAGAAGTTCACCTACTATATCCAGGATGAATACAAGGAAGGGTACTAAATATCTTATCATACGCTTAAATATTTCTAGATCTATATCAGTTTATTTCTTAATCTATTATTTCTATGACAATCTTAAGCATTTCATGAATGTAGATTTAAAATTTACTCTTTCAACAAAACATACACATTCCTATCATATTACCCTGAATTGGAGCTAGAAATAATCAGTGCGGTGATTACAAAGGTGCCATAAACTGCAGTCATGGCAAATTGTGCCAACATATTAGCACTCATAGAACTATAAGTCAAGCGCACTAACATTCCTCCCTTCAACTTGCCTTTGGACACAGGATAAAAAGGTTTCGCATACACGAAAATCAAATATAGCGTTCGGCCACAACATAAATAAATTGCTCGCTCCATTGAAATGAAATCATTTTATTTGCATGCACAACAAATGTTATAAGTGTTGGATGTGAGCTGAGATTTAGTAAGATGTTGCATTTTCATGTTGACTCAATAATATAAATTTCTCAAAATATGGGGAAATGAACCTACCTTACGCTTGCCTGCTTCAAGCATCTCTGTGCGAGAAGCAGCCGGAGACGCCCCAACTTGTGAGGAGGCCATCGAAGAGCTTTCCTTGGCTCCTCAGGGACGATGGCAATGATGCTGCAACCACCTCAATTCTATGCATACAGAGAGTATTTCAGCAATTTCTGCCCCACAAAGCCCTCGGCAACGCTGTCAGCACCGACACCTTTCTAAACTCTATCATCCACAAGGTCCAACACACAATTCCACGGTTCTCAAACGGCCAGGGCATAATATCCACCATTATTCAATTCCAAATCCTACCAGATCGCACCATTACAAAAATTTCAAGATTAATATAAATCAAAAACCCTAAATTCCCTCCATATTGCCCAAAAACCAGAAAATTCCCTTCAAATTTCCAGATCGCGCTAATTTTACAAAAGGCTACAGCCGCAAAAACTGTGAATCTCCTCTAAAGAAAGCCCCGGTTAATCTCCAACTTTCTGCACATAAAAAATATATTGCCGCTCAAGTTTTTCCCTGAACAATGCCTCTGCAACGCTGCTGGCAAAATGTGCCTTCAGAATCGAAATCTTAACCGCATTTATAGAAGAGAGCAAATTCCCCACAAAATTAATATAAAAAATAGGCTCCCGTTAAAATTGCTCAAATCTAATATATCTCAAATCGCCAAAGCTACATATTTCTGATGTAAACAAAACTATGATGGTTCGCATCAATTTTACCAAAACTTGTCCCGATTTTTACAATTATTTACATGCCCTTTCTAAAACAATACGTTCGAAGAAAATGAAATCGGATGAGATGATTCGATTCCGCAAAAATAATTCAAAAACTGGAAAAAAAAATTACAGAAACCTCTTTCGATTTCACAATGACTCAAATAAAGCCTCGAATTTTTCAGAGTAAATTTATTCTTTGATACACACGAGGGCAGCCATGGCCGATCTAAAGGACAAATCAGCCAAATCTGAACAAAGAAGGAAAAATACAATCAATTTACGAGATTTTGTTGCAGTGTATGATGTGAATTTTTTGGATTTTTCAATTGGGAGGCCTTTGCTTTGTTAGCCCACTTCTCTGGTGACCGACACGTGTGCCACTCGACTAGCAACCCTAGGATTGTTAGCTTTCAGCACATGGAAGTAAAGCCTTGTTGTCGCCGGTGACACTGAGCCGGCTTCCGGTTTTGGGATTGTTATTATATTTTATATTATATTCTATCGGCTAATTATGTGTTGAATGTTGTCTGACAAATATTCAACTAATATAGTTTCTTTGAAATTTTTTAATGTTTGAACTGTTTTTTTAATATATGTTAGTGATTTATTTATTTATTTTTGTTAAATAGATCCATTTTGTTCGAGTTAAGGCAAAGATAGTGTTATAGGTAGTGGGGTAAATGAGAAGATTCGTTTTAAGGTTAGAATATTCGTTCGTGCCTTTCACTTTCATTAATCCCTCCCGCCTTGATGAATTGAGAAGTGAATTGCATTCTAAGTGAGGAATGGGTACGTTGATACGGAGATTCAAATAATATTGTGGTAAAAGAAAATTATAGTTATTTTTGTTTAGGAGGATAATAGTTTCAATTTTTCTAAGTGGGTATTTGAGATGGCGATTGATAAAAGATTTAATGGAGTAACATAAGATTAAAGGGAAATGGACGTAATGTAGTGAGTGGTAGGATGATTTCATGATAGGGAGCCAATGTATGGAAGTATGATTATAGTGTAATAATGGTAAAATGTATGGAAAATGATGTAAATAGGGGGATAAATTGGCATTGAATGGGAATTAGGTGATGAATCAAGGTGAATACAAGAGTGTGTCACTTGTCAATATGTTATTATATTAAGAAATTCCTATAAAGATGGGAATAAAACTAAATTGGAAATGATATCAGTATGTTAATTTCACCATTACAATAACAAATTGAACCCTAAACATTGAAAATAAAAAATTATATAGCACATTAGAACTAGGGGAGAGGGGCCCAAAGTAGGGCGGGTCAACTTTGCAGGTCCACGTGGACCAAAAAAAACTAAAAATTGGCCAGCCATGTCACCTTGCCACTTGTGCATTGGCCCATATATTTTTTTTTTTTAAAATCGATCACCCGCCACCTATCAAGCACATTTTAAGCCGACATGTCCAAAACTAGACAATTTTTCCCTTTGCCTGAAAGTGGGGCCCACCCGCCTCCTTAATCGACGAGCATGTCTATGTACTATAGATCGAACGGTCGCGTGTACAAGACGACATCGCCACCCTCTACCAACAAAACAGTGCATTAAATGCTCGTCGCCTCCTTTGTTTCCTCCACTGACCAACTTGCCTTATGCATCGCCTCGCATTTACTTGGTATGTCTGACACATTAATTGGAGCTCAAGGTTCATTCAATACTCTACATTCTCGCATTTCCTACTCACTATCATTCCTTTCTTTCGCAAACATTCTTGACTATTCATTTTGTTTGTCGTTGAAACTGGTTGGGCTCTCCATGCTTCATCATTCACCTCTTCACGCTTCCTCGTTCGACTCTACACTCTCCACAGCTTCCGACTGGTATTTAGGTGAGGTTTCTAACCTCACTCAACCCCTACCGTTGTCTTCGAATGAATTGATATTCTGCCATGCACTCTTTTTTTGCAAAAGTTTTTGTTGCAACTTTTGTGTTTGAGAAAGTTTGCCTTCATTTAAATGTGGGGAGGGTTTAAATTCTTTTCTTTCCCTCTACACTCGACCATGCATGATGTTTAGCCTACATTGTGCATTTCAATATTTTGTGTTATTCATTGCACAACGTTTACTGTGTTTTTCATATTTTCTTACTTACACGAATTATGAAATGGGTTTCGTTGGTTTAAAATGGTTTTTCATTACTATTACACTTGTTTGACGAAATATGGCAAGGGTTTGACTGGTTTTCAGCCATGCACTTGTTTTTGTGCCTTTCATATTTGCTTACTTACACGAAATATGATATGGGTTTGACTGGTCTAAAATGGTTTTTCATTACTAGTAGACTTGTTCGAGGAAATATGGAAAGGGTTTGACTATTTTTTAGCCATGCACTTGACTTCGTGTGTTCGTCATTGTACAAACTTTAAATCTACAATTTACTTTTTACATTTGTTTGTCATTCCAAAATACGAAAAATGGATACAATATATTTTCTTGTTACCATGAGATGTTCATACAGTTTTAATGTTTATCATTTTGAGGGTTTTTGCCACGCACTTGCATTTGTGTCTTCCTCAATGCATAGACTTTAACTCTGCAATTTGCTTTTGATATTCTCATGTTATTCTGAAATATGAAAATGGTATGACTGGTTTTCATTTCCAAGTTATTCTAGCATGTTTATGTATTATTTTGTTCTTCCATGCGCAATAGTTATGTATGCAAATGCTTTTTTCATTTCATTCGTACTACCAAACATGGAAAGGGTTTCAATGGTTCAAAATTAAAGGGTTTTCTCTTTCACAATGCACATACTTTAACTCTGTGATTTCCCTTTACTATTTGTTTCTTATTCCCGATTATCTAAATGGATACAATATATTTGCTTGTTGCTAGGAAATATTCGTACGGTTTTAATGTTTATCATTTCCAGGGTTTCTGCCATGCACTTGCTTTCATCTCTTCCTCAATGCACTGACTTTAACTCTGCAATTTGCTTATAATATTCTCATGTTATTCTGAAATATGAAAATGTTATGATTGGTTTTCATTTCCAAGATATTATGCCATGTTTATGTATTTTTTTGTTCTTCCATGCACAATAGTTATGTCTGTGAAATGCTTTTTCCATTTCATTGTTACTACGAAACATTGGTAAGGCTTTCACTTGTTCAAAATTACAGGATTTTTTGCCATGCACTTGTATTCCTCTCATTGACAATGCACAAACTTTGACTCTTCAATTTGCCTTTAATATTTGTTTGTTATTCCCAAATATGAAAATGGATTCACTTATTTTTCATTTCGAAGTTAATCCGCCATGAAAATTTATTATTATGTTCTTCCATGCACATTTATCTTTCCATACATAGAAACTTATTGTGCATGGAAGAACATAATAATACATAGACAAATTTTCATACATATACTCTTTTTCATTTCGAAGCTTTTTTGCCATGCAATTATATTATTTTGCTCTTACATTTATATTTATCTCTCCTTCTCTCCCTCTATATATACATATTGTGCATGGAATAACAAAATAATACATAGACATATTTGCATATATATATATATGTGTGTGTGTGTGTGTGTGTGTGTGTATATATATATATATATATATATGTGTATATATATATATGTGTGTATGTGTATATATATATGTATATGTATCCCCACTAATCCTAATCCTCCACCTACTTGCAGTCCTCCATTCATTCCCAACCAAACATTTAATAAGATAAGTAGGAGTCATATGCTTTTACAGTCACTTTAATTGAACAACAAACAAAGCATACATCTAATTAGGTTAATTGTTTAAGTGATTGTTACTAGGAAATTTGTTTTACATATTTATGTTTAGCTCTTCACATTTCATTGTTTGGCTTTGCACTCAAGAAAACTCCCCTTCTCTTTCAGTTGAGGTAGATACGCCTATACCATTGTATTTCCTTTTGACAATGTTTAACCAGTGTTTGTTCATCTCTCACTAAAAAGATCTGCTCGAAGCCATTTCAATTCAAATAATAAAATTTAATAAACTAAGATCATGCATTATTTGAATAAAAACAAACTATTCATGGACATTAAAGACAATTACATTACAAAGTGTCATCAATTGCATTACAAACTATTCATAAAAACCAAGCATTGAATTGCAAACTTTGAAGTTGCATATTAAAGAAAAGTAAACTATATATTTATATATGTCTACACATGTGTGTGTGTATATATATATATATATATATATGTATGTATGTATGTATATATGTATGTATGTATGTATACATATATATATATACACACACAAGTGCATCGCTCAATACCCTCTAATTGTAAACCAGTGAATCCCATTCCATGTTTAACCATTACATGGCAGAAAACCCTATAATAACACGATATAATAAGGTTGTTGTTTTAGGGTAGTGTTGCCTGCAGGAATTGGAGACAATTGTGGACAAAGAGGGGTCTGATGTAGCAAACCGCATAGAATGCAATTGGAGAAAACTAATGCTTGAATGAGGTGAACCTAACAAAAAACATGAATTCAGACTGGGTTTTACCTCCAGGGTAAAACATATGATTCTATTCGTGTTTTTTGTTTGGGTTCGACTCATTGAATCTGGTGTATTGCACATGAAGGAATGTGTTTCGACCATTATTCGCTCGTCGCCTCCTTTGTTTCCTCCACTAACGAACTTGCCTTACGCGTCACTTCGCATTTACTCAATCTGTCGAGCACGTTAATCGGAGATCAAGGTTCATTCAATACTCCACATTCTCGCATATCTCGCTCACTATCATTCCTTTTGTTTGCAAACATTCTCGACTGTTTGTTTAGTTACTTACCCATACATGTGTGGCTCTCCAAAACTCTTTTTTTGGCTCTACACACTTCATTGTTCGGCTCTACACTCTCGAAAGCTCCCTTGCTTTTTGAGGTGAGATTTTTTTACCTCACTAGGCCTCTACCACTGCCTATATATAATAAAATTAGCATACATATATTATATATATATACACACACAAACACACACATACATACGTACGTACGTACACATTGTGTATGTATGTATGTATGTATTCATATATATATATATATATATATATATATATATATATATATATATATATATATATATATATATATATATATATATGTATGTATGTATGTATGTATGTATGTATGTATATGTATTTATGTGTATTTATGTGTATGTTCACATTGGGGTTTTCATTTAACTCAATATCTAGGGTTTCAACTTACAGTACTTATGAATGTGAAGACATTTCAGTTCAATTTCATGGTTTTCTTTTTAAGGCACATGCCAGGGAATATATATCAGTTCTATGCACTATCAATGTTTGCCACCCACCACCCTCTATGTCAGTATTTGGGGTTTCAACTTGCATTGTTTATGGATGTCAATGCATTTCAGTTTCATACATTGTGATTGTTACACCATATCATGTTGGTATATATGTATAACTCATGTACACATGTTCAATTTGATTGCTCAATTGCTTTCTTCAATTCAATGGTTACATTTGATTGTTCAATTGCATTGCACAAGTTAATTGTTCAAATATGTTGTTCAATTTGATTATTCAATTGGATAGTTTAATTTGATTGTTCAATTGGATTGTTCAATTTGATAATTCAATTGCATTGTTAAAAGTTATTGTTCTTTTGGATTGTTCAAATATATAGTTCTATTGTTCTATTGCATTGTTCTATTGGATTGTTCAAATATATAGTTCTATTTGATTGATCAATTGGAATGTTCAATTTCATTGTTCGATTGGAATGTTCAATTTCATTGTTCACTTCCAATGTTCAATTTGATTGTTCATTTTGATTGTTCGATTTGAATGTCATCTATGTCATGTTCATTCCTTAGCAGTTATTTGTTTCATTGTTTTAGACATGTTGGTATATTCGGTTGACACTTGTTATAAATTTATGTCTTGCTCAATCTTCTTCGATGGGGTGCTATTTCAATCCATTATTGGCTTCGTGATGATGAATTGCATGACAAAGGTAAACACAAAACGATACTATACATTCTTATTATAACTTAAACACTTTGGTTACTACACTTTTCATATTTATGACTATATTCATATATGTTTACAGGATTCAGTTCGAGAATTTCACCAAAGCATTGCCCATCTCCAATTCATACAAGTGAGGTTTTTAACCTCACTAAAGTTGCACCATTGTCTCCTGTCATTCCCTTTTCTTTCTTCTTTTCAGTTATTTGTTTTGTTATGGGTGTGTTGTGTTAATTAAGGTGAATGTTATTATTTACTTTGTTGTTGATTCTGAAAAAAAAATTTAAAGTGTTTATTTGATTGTCCTTAGATTGAAGATTCGCTTTCGTTCTAAGTGCATCGACAATGTGCTCCATGATGTTTATGGCCTATATGGTGTTTATGAACACTTCCAATAATTGTGTTCATAAACACACTCAATTTGTCAAGGAAAAATATGGTTCTCTTCATGCATCACTATGACTTCAATTAGGATAAATCTTTTCATTTAATTTCTATGTATACATACACTATAGCTTTCAATCTATATATCAAGCCATGTATGTATATATCTAGATCTCTCTCTCTCTCTCTCTCTATATATATATATATATGTATATATGTACATGTATATATATATATATGTATATATATGTATATGTATATGTATATATATGTATATGTATATATATGTATATATATATATATATATATATATATATATATGTAGATACGTATATATATATGTAAGTGTAGATACACATTGATATATATGTACATACATATATATATTGATGTACATACACATTTAAATCTTATTTACATAAATATTGTTCTATACTACATGTGCATTTGTATGCACATAGATATATATGTACACATGTATTGACATAGACATACATCTAAATACGTATGCACACACATACATATGTACATCTTTATGCACATAGATATATATGCTTATATGTATGCACATATAAGCTCTACATATATCCTCGAAATCACATCCATCTCTACCATTCACAAATCAAGAATGAACTGTAATGTACCGAAACAAATATCAGATTGAGGTAAGACATACATACATGTTATTATTCGTAGAGGTATAACCTAAAAGTTAATTTCAGTTGAGCTACTCATATAGAAAAGGATATATAATATTATCATCATTGAATATTTATTACTTGTCATTGCATAATATGGGATAGACATGAGGGGCTTGATATATCAATAAAATTTAGAAAAAAATTGTTTAGCTTTAAAATGATATATATTGAACATATAAAGTGTCATGTTACTTTGTTGAATGAAATTGCACATTGTAGTAGGAAAAAGGCTATGATAGATATACAATTTATAGAGTGACTATTACAACAAAAAAAATGGGTTCTAAAATTATGTATCTCTATGACAATGACCTCTTAATTTAGATGCATAACTTTCAATTCATACCAATTGATGTAATTGGAAATCTGAACAATAAGAGTCTTATTGATATTAATGGAATTACTTTATCTATGACTAAAATCCTTACATTAAGATGACATGGAATTGAGTCCTAGGAAGAATCTTGACTTCACACAAAAATGTCAACCTTCATTAATCATGTTACCTCACTGGTAGATATGTGTCAAAAGGAATGAATTCAACTTCAACACATGCAAGTGTTGTCACTTGTGTAACCTAATTTTCTATAAGAATTCCCCCCCCCCCCTCTTTCAAACCTTATACAAAACACATATGTTTAAACTTGATATATATCCCACAAAGCTGTCATGTCTTTATCTAAATAAATCCCTCATGTCTATCCCATATTATCATATTTCATGATGTGGCATCATATATATGTTGATATGATATATAAGGTCTGAAGCCCCTCATATCTATCCCATAGTATGTTCAATTATCAACATAGACTGTATCGTATCAAATTTTGTATAAGATTATCAGCATTGAATATTTTTATCACAAATGTATAATAGATATTATAAACATAGCAATTTTGGTAAACAAAATTGAAACAAAATATCTACATACAATATATTTCTGAAATGTATATTAAAGACAACCATAAAAAGGTATTGACATAGTCGTCGATGGGCCTGACAATAGATCGCCTTAATATGCAAAGTCAACCAAGGTTTAGTTCAAAATAATACAGATTTATTTCACATTTATAAACAGATGCAGCACAATGAAAATGGCATCTACATCTACTACCCAAAAAAAACCTAGATATAAGGCATTGTTTCAGTTGGTCGCACCCAAACTCAGTCGAATGCTCCAAGGAAAGAATTTGGAGATGTGTTCTCATCTCGTACTGCTGCATTTAGACTTGCCATAAATTGATTTGCATTTGCATTTGTTAGTTGTGTGAAACTTACATTTGAGGGCGTTAATAGTGAAGAAGTCTGGCCAAGTGGAAATTGAGTGCAACTAACTTGAGATGAGCTGGGACTGAAACACACATTGCCTGCAGAAAACAGAGGGATGTTATTATTGGTTATATCTCGAAAGTAACTGTGGTTATCAGATAAGGGAGTTGCAGGACTGCTTAAGTGTCTATCTCGCATCAATGCTCTATGGGCAGCCTCGATCTCCCTTTCCTTCTTCTCTTGTTCTTTTTGTATTCTCTCTTGCTCCTTTTTCTCTTTTTCCTTTCTTTGCAACTATTTCAGTTGCTCTCTTTCCTTGTGCTCAATTTCCTTTTCAATTTTCTATTGTTTCTTCTACTCCAAGGCCAGAATTCATGTTGCCTTTTTGTCCTCTATTTGTTGCCTCTTTCTGATTTTCAAGTCTTCCAATTCTTTTTTTCTTTGTTCCTGCTCCATTATGAGAATCATGTAACTATCAACAGTCAACAACTGAGACTGCCAGCTCACCCGAAGAGCACCACCAGCAGACTTTCTCGTTCTTCCATTCACTATGTGACTTGGCAGCTTAAGGAAGTTACCGATCCGAGAACCACTATCCATTTCAATTGTTTCATTAACTTGGGAGTCAGTAAACTCCGCCTGGTCCACTATAGTCTGACTTTCATTGCTGCAATCTACATAATAGTGCACTGTTTGTTCTGGAGGTGTGGGTGTTGGAGTTGGGAATGTGAAATCCCCCATGTCTTCTTGTGCAGGTTGGTTGTCCATGTCATCAAGTTGTTTCTCTGCACCTTCATGCACTTGACTATCTGTTAGATTGTGCAATGTTTGTGAAAGTTCATATGTTGAAACATCAAGTCCCGATAGACTAAGGATGTTCTGCACTGCAGAAGCATCGTCAGTGTCAACAATGTCATACGTTTCGCTGGGACGCATGTCTTTTATGAGAGCATCAGAATTGAAGGGCCATATCCCTGTCCTTTTAAAGCCATCTTTTATGTTGGATGGAGTCAAATCTCTTCTCAATGCCTTGCTGCCTAACTTTGCCAATTTTTCCCTTCTGATATCAATATTGAGGAATTTAGTGAGAAAATTTGCTCGTTCTGATTTGAAATATTGCTTGAATGGTGCAAAAACATTATTATCCAAAGGTTGTAGTGCATGACAAGTATGAGCGGGCAGTGTAAGGAGGTCAATGCCTAACCCCCTTTCCCTTTGGATAGTTGACAATGCAACATGACTTCCATGGTCATCAAAAATCAGCAGGTGTTTATTAGTAGGCAAGACACCCCCAGGAACCAACATACATAAATGTTCTAGCCACTCATAGAAAAGCTCCTTCTTCATCCAAGCATGTGCTTGGGTTGCCATAGTTGCATGTGGTTCACAGTTCACAATGTAATTCTCAATCTCTTTATTTCCCTTGAACAGATAGAAACCAAGTATGGTTTGGCCATATGCATTAACACAACATAGAATTGTTATCCATTCTTTTCCTTTTGGAATGATGTAGGAGACATTCTTGTTGCCTCGACATGCCAAGACCCTCATAGTTCCATTTCTGCCAGCTTGAATGCTCGTTTCATCATAGTTCCAAATTTTGTCAGGACCGTATGGGGTACTTTCATATGCTATTGTGAGTGTTTTATAAAATTCAGCTACTATATCAGCTCTAAAGTTTACCGCCCTGTCTTTGTCAAGACCTTCAGTTGTGCGCAAGGTCAATTCTAGATGGCACCTCTTGAATCCAGTCCACCATGATTTTCTAGGCAGCCCCTTCATGAAAGGGTTGGGTCTAGTCTGGCATATCTGAGCAACCTCTTGCTTGAGATTAATAATCTCAAGCCCATGGCCAATATTTGCCATATTTGTGCACCACTTCACAATCAGACCCTCCTCTTTTGACAGGATAGTTGGTGGTCCCTTCTTTGAAGTAGAGGTTAGGCCGCCTAACCAATTGATTAGTGTTGTAGCTGGGATATTCCACTTCTTCACAACAGCTCTGGTTGACATCTCATTTGTTTCAACATCCTCCAGTGCCATGTCCATGTCCTTTGATGATCATTCCCTTTCCTTCGGTGCTCTTGCCCGCCGGGTCGGTGGTGCACCAACCTCCTGGACAACCTCAATAGGTTATGGATTTGTGTTTACTCCTGCAACCGATTGTTGCTCATTGGGGATTGTAACAGTGTCTTTCCTCATATGACATGACATCTTTGAAGTCTTGGTTTTAGTTTTCGACCTATGTTTACCTTTAGACTGCACCTGTAGATGTTAAAAAAGATGTATGGAGCAGTTAAATAAAACAAAAAATTGAACATTGTTGAAGTCACAGTGATGCATGAACAGTTTGCATTTATTTAATATGCATCTTGACATTTTGAAATTCAATGATCTGGTTTTTATGAACAGATTGTAATGCAATTGTCTGACTTTTGCAATGAAATTATCTTTATTGTGTATGAACAGTAATTTTTTTTATTTGTATTTTGCTTGGTTTTTATGAACAGTTTACAATTCGATTGATGACACTTTTTAATGCAATTGTCTTTAATGAGCATGGACAGTTTATTTTTATTGAATATATGCATGATCTCAGTATATTCAATTTTATTATTTGAATTGAAAAGGCTTGGAGCAGATCTTGGTAGTGAGACATGAACAAACATTGGTTAAACATTGTCAAAAGGAAATACAATGGTACAGGCATAGTGAGGTAGATAACCATCACTGAAAGAGAAAGGGAGATTTCTTGAGTGCAGAGACGAACAATGAAACGTGAAAAGCCGAATAGAAATATGTAAAACATATTCAATTATATATATATGTTTTTGTATATGTATGGAAATATGTCTATGTATTATTTTGTTCTTCCATGCACTATATATATATATATATGAAAATACATATATTGGAAGAGAATAATATAATTGCATGGAAGAATATCTTTGAAATGAAATCAAGTGAATCCATTTTCATATTTGGGAGTAACAAACAAATATTAAAGGCAAATTGCAGAGTTAGTTTGTGCATTGTGAAAGAGAGGAATACAAGTGCATGGCGGAAAACCCTATAATTGTGAACCAATGAAACCATAAAAATATTTGGTAGTAACAATGAAAAAAAAATTGCATTTCGCAGACAAAACTATTATGAAAGGAAGAACAAAATAATACGATTGCATGGCAGAATATCTTCAAAATGAAAACCTGACATACCATATATATGTATGGAAATATGTCTATGTATTATTTTGTTCTTCCATGCACAATATGTATATGTATGTATGGAAAGACAAATACATATATAAGAACAAAATAATATAATTGCATGGCAGAATAACTTGGGAATGAAAACAAGTGACTCCATTACGAGGATATCCATACTCAGCATGAAAATAGTTTGAAAGTTGACAATATGCACCAGCTATTTGAGGAAGATAAGATTAATCAGACGGCTAGCCTTCTAGTCAAAATTAATAGCAGGAGATCTGACTTGGAAAAGAGCATGAAGACAAATTAGGCATGTTTTGTCTTGGTCCCATAGACTGTTTAGTCTTGTGGACGTCATTAAAATCTTTCATTCATTCATTCATTAAGTATATTTGGGAATAACAAAGAAATCTTAAAGACAAATTGCAGAGTTAAAGTTTGTGCATTGTCAAAGAGAAAAACATGTAATTTTGAACCAGTGAAACCCTTTCCATGTTTGGTAGTAACAATGAAATGAAAAAAACATTTTGTAGACATAGCTATTGTGCATGGAAGAACAAAATAATACATAAACATGCCATAATATCTTGGAAATGAAAACCAGTCATACCATTTTCATATTTCAGAGTAACACAACAATATTACAATCAAATTGTAGAGTTAAAGTCGATGCATTGAGGAAGAGACGAATGCAAGTGCATGGCATAAACCCTCAAAATGATAAACATTAAAATCGTATGAATATTTCCTAGTAACAAGCAAATATATTGTATCCATTTCTGTATTTTGAAATAACAAACAAATGTAAAAAACAAATTGTAGATTTAAAGTTTGTGCAATGACGAACACACGAAAAACAAGTGCATGGCTGAAAACCAGTCAAACCCTCTTTCCATATTTCGTCGAACAAGTCTAATAGTAATGAAAAACCATTTTAAACCAGTCAAACCCATCTTATATTTCGTGTAAGTAAGCAAATATGAAAAGTACAGTAAACGCCATGCATTGAATAACACAAAATATTGAAATGCACAATGCACGCTAAACATCATGCATGGACGAGTGTAGAGGAAAGGAAAAAAATTGAAAGCATGAAATTGAATTGAAATGACTTGACACTGATATAAAGTGTAAGTTGAAACCCCAAATATTGATTTACAAAGTCAATGTGAAAAAAAATGACATCCCATTCAAAAAATTTGCATTCATAGGCAGTCTGAATTTCTAGCAGTAGAATACCTGTAGCTTGTTAGGATGTTGTTGTTGCTTCCTTTGGACTATCTTCATATTTCTGGACCAAATTGTATATCTAATAATGAAAGTGGGACGTGCTAAATGAAAATTGCAAGAGATTGAGTAATGCATTTTTGAATTTGAATTTCTCCTTATATGTTCAATGTTGGTTTGGTGTGGAGTCTTTAATTCTTGTCCTTTTAATTTGAAATTTGAATTCTTCATCGAGTGCCTTCAATTGTTGAGTTTGTATGTATTAATGGTGTGCATTCCTTTGTTTGCTTGACAAAATATTTTGGT
This sequence comes from Sequoia sempervirens, assembly GCA_007258455.2. Taxonomy (NCBI): domain Eukaryota; kingdom Viridiplantae; phylum Streptophyta; class Pinopsida; order Cupressales; family Cupressaceae; genus Sequoia; species Sequoia sempervirens. Next base: position 24,623,358 of record VDFB02379711.1, on the reverse strand, counting down.
GGCTTTAACACCATTGTTTTGGTGGTTGCATGTGGGAAAAAGTGGAGGAACCATTAGTAGAGAGGTTTGATTTGACAGATGGGACACATGAATGATTGCAACATGTCTGAGTGTTGTGTTGGTGGGCAAGTGGGATGGGGGTTTGGCTGGATTGGATTTGGTGATCGGACATTCTTGGGTGGCTAGTGCACTCGTGGCATCCCAAGTGCCACAAAGGTGGCTGCGATGAAATGCAAGTGGTGACATTATAGGGGAGCTTGGGTTATACTAGTTTTATATTTTGGGCTTTTGGTATTATGTTTGGGGTGTCAGATTTGCTTTGAATATTCTCTGACATGTAAGACTGTGAATATCTATTTGTGTATGGGACAAATATTCTCCAATTATAATACAATTTTGACGGTACAATGATATGTGTACCTTTGTTGACTTTGTGGGTGAATACTATTTTACATTTGCATATTAAGACGGTCTATTGTGGGGCCCATGTGGGACTACTTCCGTCCCCACTATGAGCTCCCGCCCTACTTTGGGCCCCTCGCCCCTAGTATGTATTAATGCAATCACAAATGGAAAAATTGGTGATTGGCATCTACATTCCAAAGTATCCCGAATAAAATAATTATTGCAAGAGGTGCAGGCACACTTGATCAAGCATATATATCAGGAAGCAAATAAGGCCACGGATTAAATAGTAAACCAAGGCATTGATCAGATGGAACCGACTCTTGGGAGACCAAGCAGACAAATGGGAAGGACTGGAAACAATAGTGTCATCAGATATGCAAGCCTTAGCTAAGACGGTTCAATTCAATAAACCAGAAGAAAAGTTTGGTTTGGTGGCATAAAAATGAAGACTTTAATATCAGATGCAAATTCCATGGGGAAAGCACAATACATAAGATCAAACCTTTTAACTTAGGCTATCCCAGTCTCTGCAAACATTATGGTTGCAATTACCATATCTAGAACATTAAAAACTTTGCTATCAATACTCAGGCTTGATCGAATTTGAGCGACAACTTGCTGAAACATACAATGGGAATGGTCTTACCTTCATTAAGTCTATGAATTAGGGATTCACCCCATCATTTCCTATCCCTGTGAATCAAAATCCACCCAATGAATGTGTGGGATCCCAGAACCCCAATCTGAAAAGTATATCAACAATGTACAATTTCAAAACTAATAAACAATCTTACTTCCTTTTTTGATAATCCAAATATCCTTAAACCAATATCTGATTATTACAACTGGAGAAGGGACCCTTTAAGGGTCTGTCTAAACCTCGGGTCGTGGACTCTCTTCCTCCCTTCCTTCTCCATATTCTAGGTTCATTGAAACCACAAGATTTTGGCTGAAAGAGATAACTAAGGATTGGTTTAGGGATGAATGGTTGATCTGTATCATTTTCCAAACTCAAAAACCTAGGACTTCACAGAAGGTATCCCATTTTTTAATGACAAAAGTAAATTTTAGATACCCAACCTTTCTGAACTCAACAAATACTATTCACTCTTAGACTCCTAGACCAATATTTGATTCGCACAATTTGAACAGGTACCCATTATGGGTCTGACTAAACCATGGGTCAGGGACCCTCTTCTGCCCCCAACATTCCTTGCCCTGTGTTTTCCTCGGAATCAAAATTTCGAATGAAAGGAACAAATCTGTTATCGAAACACTGAAATTTTGGAAGGTTGAACCGCTTCAATCGTTTCCCCATTTCCTAGGGTTTCACAGAAGGCATCCTATCTGTTAACTCTTTTTTTGGTTAATCTGCTAAGGAATGACTAGAGAGAAATTTCAAAAACTCAAATTGTGCTGAACCTTTCTGAAAGAAATAAACATCATATATTATCATTTTGAGTTTCCAAAAACCCCAATTGCTTTCTGCAACACTCAACATTGCATAAACCAATAAACAAAAATTAATTTGTTTACTAACAGGCAAGTGAAATTTTTTAACCCAAAATGCGCTAAAACATTTCGAAACAAATTCAATTGTGAGTTTTAAGGAAATAAATAAAATTTCCTTTTAACCAAACCACTATAATAAAAACCCCAATTAAAAGAAATTTTATGTCTGGGACACTAAACATTTGCCTAAACCATATAACAAAAATTAAATTGTTTGCCAAAAGGAAATTGAAATTTTTGTAACCCAAAATGTGCTAAACCATTTGGAAACAAAACACAATACATAATGTTATATTAAGATCATTTTTCAAATTATCGATTTGAGGGAAATAAAGCAAATTTCCTTTTAACCAAACCACTGTAATAAAAGTTTGTCGTAGCTATAAAAGTGTCTTTATGCTATATTCATGTTATCTTTATATTTACAAATAGAATTTTGTAAGAAAAATTACTTTTCATACAATCAATTATTGTTAGAGTAGAAGTAAAAGTTAATTTTTTATTTATTTTCATACAGTAGTTTTAGAAATATTATAAATTAGTGATATTTTGCACTAGATGAAAGATACTAATTCTTACACCTACATATTAAAATGACTATTCATTATTAATGCCAATTGAAAATTTGAAAATTCAATGTTCATTCAAAAGAATCTATTATGCCTATCTTATTTTTAATTTGCTATTTGAAATGTTTTATATGTAGACTAAGAGAAATTTATTTTAGTGAATTTACAAGTTTTTAATTACATATTTGTTCAAAATTAAAGGTTGTGACTTTGTATTGATCTCTTTATTTAATTTACCAACACGCTTTGTCCTTATGTATAACCTATTCAATATTTATACATACTTGCACTATTATTCTTTGTTTTTAACTAAACAATGCAAGTGTGTAGTCGCAAAATTTGTTTTCAATTAAAAATAATTAAACTATTTTACGTTGTGTTAAGAAACACCTCAACCTTTTTCTTAGGTGAATTCAAAAATACACTTAACTTTATTTGGCATATGAATGTGAAGCAACCTAAAAAATCAATGTAAGATTATAAATAGAAAATACATGTTATTCATAGTATGTTAGTTTTTATTTTACGAGTTTCCCATAATTCAAAGAGCAACTCTACTAGACAACTATTCTATTTTGTCACACTAAAACATGTGAATTAAAATGTTATCAATGGTCAAGCAACTTGGAATGGTAACTCCTTTGACGCCACTTATGCATCTTACACCTTTCTTGCATGTCAAAGTTTTTATCATAATAATCACATTGATCACTTTCCCAAAAACACGATCCATTAAAGTTATTCAATGCATTTGTCATAGCTTCCATATTGAGGAGATACTATATAACTCTCAATTTTGATATTGACATCTCGATTTGTCCACTCCATGATCTTTGGAGATTATATATTATTTATCATTTACATAATTAAATATAATTTACAAGTATCAAAATTTGTGAAATTATCAACACACTTAATCCTAATACACTATTCTCTATACATTTTTTTTTAAAAAAATTACTTCTCTTTTGTTAATTAAATAATTAAAATTAAATATATGAAAACATATTTCAAAAATTTGTATTTAAAAATCAAAATTAAAGTCTAAAATTGTGACACTTTAATCTTCTTAAAAAAAAAAGATTTCAAAAACAATCATGACAAATAGCATCAAATTAATTGACAAAACATCAAGAAGAACTAGTCACTAGAGGACCCTTATAATGATATTTATAAAATGCTCAAAATCATTATTTTCTATTTATTCATGAATTTGTGATAAATCTTAATCAATTCCTTGATTCACCCAACCAATGGAAAATCCTCTAACATTTTAATATTCCAAAGTTTGGACAATTCAAAATTGGCTCATTAATGTTGTTTTACTGTGGTTATTCTATTGTGAAGTTATTTGTTTAATGATGCAGTACAAGGATGGAGGATTTTTTCAAAGAACCCATCCCAGCAGCCATAACACCACAAACAACCTCATTTCAAAAAAATGAAAATATTTGCAACAAATTTTTAATGGAAAATATAACTAAATCTTCTTCATTCAAATTGAATAATATGATTTTTACATACAATATGTAGCCACAACAACATATGCTACTAGAAATCCATAGGCTAAACTGAAATCAATTCTACAAGCAATAATCACTACAACTCCATAAACCCATCACTTTCTTTTTACCACTGCTCCTTTCCTCTGAATATTCCAAAATGGTTTCTAGGTTTTATGCACCTCCCTCCTAGCTTTCCAAATCATTTTGAATTTCTTCATTTTGTTACCATATGAGAAAGTTATACCCCTTTTTCTCTGAGACTGGTCCTCTCATACCACCCCTCTCTCCCCGTCAAACCTTTTGAATGCTTATGACTCCTTCCTCAGCATGGGTTTTCTCTTCTTTTCCTACAATATTTTTAATGTCCTTTCCAAAAATTCCCTCCCTCATCATTCCACTACCTCAAGCACTTGCACCAAGAAGATTCTAGCACTAATGGCCAACAATTTCAAATTTTTGGGAGTTACAAATGAATAAAATATAATATCTCTCAGCCTGGCTATGGGACTTTGTTTCCCAAGTATAATCTATTTTTTTTAAAAACCAAATGAAATGATTTTACAATTAAAATTCATGCCAAAAGAAAGTGTATGGAAAGGGTTCCCTTTCAAGGTTGTTGAAGAAAGAAAAATCAAGAAATGCATCATGCCTGCAAGACCAACATCACACCAAAATTCAGGAAAATAAAATAAATTTCTTTTTCAGTGTGCATGATTGATTGGTACCCCTGGATGCTCGTGCATCAAACACCTAGGATAAGAAGAAATGTTCCATGAGTTGGAGCTCATAAACATTTAAAAATCCGATGCTTGTTCTTCAACCATCTTTCCTCTTTATCTACTTGTTTCTTTTTCTTCACCCTACTTTGAAACTTCCTATCTCTTCCTTCCTTCATCCTTCCTCTTTTTATTCCCCTCATGAAATTCATTTCACTATACCAAGATTCTTCTTTCCACCCTACTTTTTCATTATCAACATCTGCATACAAATTAGCATTAACAAATTCATAGAAATCAAAGAATTTTGTTTGCACTTCTTTATTACCTTGTCTTCCTTCATTCTTCCATTCTTCCATGTCAAATTTATCATCCCTTGTTTTTTTTGTTTGTAACTTGTTATTGCTACCCCTAAGCACTTTTTCCATTTTACTTTCTTTCACCATTTCATCACAATACAAATCAACTTTGACATCAACATCACTAAATTTCACAAAATCATCAAATACTCTTAGTTTCTCCTCTTCCCCTATTAGTACATCATCAATTTTAGTAGTCTCATCTCCATTCATATTAACCATGCCATTTTCATATGAATCAACTTCATTTTTATCATCAAAGAATTTTGAAAATTGAAACTTTACCTCTTTGTCAACTGCAACTCTTGCTTCACTTGTTGTCAATGATATCCACTCCCTTTCAACTGCTGCAATTTGTAGTAACATGTCATCTTCTTATTTATTTTTCGTTGCTCCTTCACTTTTCATTACCTCTTCTACATACAAATCAATATTAATAATTTCTTTGCAAAACTCAAAAGGAAATAATACCTTTGTTTTTGCTACTACCTATTTTCCTATTCACGCAATTTTATTTTTTTCTTCTTTTATGTCTTCAACAAGATGTACATTTGTTGCTACCTCTTTCTTTCTCCATTCTTTATTTTTTCTTCCCTTATTTTCTTCCTTTCTTGCAACTACAAATGTGTGAGCTGCTCCCACATTTCTTTCTCTCCATGCTCTTTCTATCACAAGGCTTCAACATTGCACTTCTACATTATTCTTTTTGCTACCTTCTTTTCCAAACCTATGATTTTCCTCTTCTATAACTTGCTTCTTCATTCCCAAGCTTTCCTCAAGGGCATCCAATCTCACTTCTATCTTCTTCAACTCTACAATGAGTTTCTTTTCTCTCACATTTTCTCAATACTCTTCCCAAAATAACATTCTCACAAGTCTTCCAATGACCCATCTTGTCTTCTTCTTCAATGTCTTTTTAGAGACTCTCAAGTCCCTCTGCAGTTACAAGTCATCCTTGCAACAATCTCTCACTCACACAACTATCCTTTACCCAACAAAGACTTTGGAAGATGCTTCCTCTACCCACCCACTCTCAATGGAGGAACTCTACACCTACACACTTTTATCTCTGTTGGAGGATAGTAGTCACAGGCCCTCTTTCATACCTGCAACAAACAAACATTCTCACAACTCTCTCATGGCTTCACCACTTCACTCTTCACCACTCTTCACCCACAAGTCTTGTTGTATACTCTGCACTCTCAAGATCTTTTGGCTATGATACCATTTGATGCAGTACAAGGATGGGGGGTTTTGTCAAACAACCCACCCCAATAGCCATAACACCACAAACAACCTCATTTCAAAAAATGAAAACATTTGCAACAAGTTTTTAATGAAAAATATAACTAAATCTTCTTCATTCAAATTGAATAATCTAATTTTTACATACAATGTGCAACCACAACAACATATGCTACTGGCAATCCATAGGCTAAACTGAAATCAATTCTACAAGCAAGAATCAGTACAACTCCACAAACCCGTCACTTTCTTCTTACCATTGCTCCTTTCCTCTAAATCTTCTAAAACGGTTTATGGGTTTTATGCGCCTCCTTCCTAGCTTTCCAAATCATTTTGAATTTCTTCATTTTGTTACCATGTGAGAAAGTTATGCCCTTTTTTTCCTAAGACTGGTCCTCTTAGTTACGGCTTCTAACCACCTCTCTCCCTGTCAAACCTTCTAAATGCTCATGACTCCTTTCTTGGCGTGGATTTTCTCTTTTTTTCTTGTTGTTATTCCTTTCTTGCAATATTTTTAATGTCTTTTCCAAAATTCCCCCCATCATCATTCCACTACCTCAAGCACTTGCACCAAGAAGATTCCAGCACTAATGGCCAATAATTTCAAATTTTTGGGAGTTATGAATAAAATATAATATCTCTCAACCTGGCTATGGGACTTTATTTCCCAAGTATAATCTATTTTTTTAAAACCAAATGAAATGATTTTACAATTGCAATTCATGCCAAAAACAAGTGTATGGAAAGGGTTCCCTTTCAAAGTTGTTGAAAGAAGAAAAATCAAGAAATACATCATGCCTCCAAGACCAACATCACACCAAAATTTAGGAAAATAAAATAATTATTTTTTGGGTGTGCATGATTGCTTGGTACCCCTGGATGCCCTACATCATTTAAAGTGATGGCATTAATGTGACAATTAATTCCATAAATTCTTAACATAAAATGATTTTTTTTTTGTTTTTAGTAGATAGGCTACATATAGTGTGAGATTTGAGTCTGAAACAAGTCTCACACCTACAAACCACTGTTGAGTCATTGGAAAACAAGTTTTAATTGTCATTTAATTACGCCGAGAGGCATATTACAATGAAATCCAAAAATATTTGTAAGGAAAAACTAATCAAGTTAAATTTGACGTGCAAGTGGCGGAAATGTTGGTTTTTTTAATTTTAAAATCAATTTAATTAAAAATAAATAAAACTAAATACTTAGTGTTATTTCGTTGAGAGGCATATTACAATGGCATCCATCAAAAAGCAATGTGTAAGGAAAAACTCTTCAACTTAAATATTATTTTAAATATATTTTAATATTATTTTTGGGAAGATAAATATAAAGCCTGAAAGCAAAAAAAGGTTACAATTTAAAATAGCATTCAATTAGGGTTAGGATTAGAGTTTTGATTAGAGAAAAAATGCATCAATAAATAGATGTTTTGTTTTTTAATTGAATGAAAGTTTTTTTTGGTTAAAACCATCACGTAGTTAGCTTTCTTCTCTTCTTTTTAATAATTTAGAATAGTTGATTTTATTGCATGTATATTGATAAGATGCATGTTTGAGCTACAAGACAATACGAGTGGGAGAAAGAGAAAAAAAATTCACTAGAAGCGATGGAAAACAGATTTTGTGTTTCACTATAAATCTAACATTTACAGGATGGTAATCATCATTCTTTAGCTTCTCAAAAGGAATTGGACGCTCGAACTTAGAGAGGATGTGGAATGTGTGCTACAAAGTCCAAAATTGGGGTTGGTTTCTTTATTGTAGTTTATTTCCTATGGTCTAAATTTTGTTTGTAATAGCTTCTGGGAGTTGGCTTTCGTGTTTGGAAGTTTTCCTTAATTTATGCCTAACAATTATATTTTTAATTATTCATCATTAGTCTTTCAAAAAAAAAAAAAATTATCTAGGTAGTATTTTCTATAGTGACACAACAACTGGAAATGAAGGTGAACGAAGTTTTGAAATTTTAGGCATATTTTTTAGCAAGGGAATTGCTCTTCTATTACAATATCTCTCACTATTCTTTTGCTTGTCAAGTCTTCCAATTATATCATGATATCTTTTGTCCTTCATTAGCTCAATCTAGATTATGATGAAAATGAAACTCATCGAATGGAGTGAATACATGTTTATTGCAAGAGAATTGTATGGCTATAGTGTTAAAAATAAAAAATAAAAGTGTCGAAGTTTCTATTTGCAGTATTTGACAATGTATAATTCATAATCTTAACGCTTAACATGTGCAAGTGGATTTCTAGAGAGTGAAGGAAAGACAAAAATTAAAGAAGTTTTCATTTAGATGTTTTTTATTTTCTTGGTTGTACTTCAAAATATTTTATGATTTTTTTGAAATTAGAATGTCCTTTAATTTTAGAATATGAAATGATTTGCATGTAAAAAAGAAAAAATAAGATAGAAAGATTGCTTGTATATTTAAATATTACTTTTTAAATTTATTCTAAAACTACAATTAGTAATTGTTAAAACTATTTTAGTAAAAAAAAAATTTCTTAGTAATTTTTTTTATTTTTTTTTAAATTTAAAATGATGAACTAGATAAATATTAGTTTCTAAAAATAGAAGTTTTGTTTTTATATTTAAATATTATTTTTTTAATTTATTCTAAAACTATAATTATAATTGTTCAATTATTTTAAAATGAATATGTAATTTTATTTAATTCATTTGGATAATCATGATAATTTAATAAATTATTTAACAATTGAATAATTAATATTTTATGAATTTTAAAAATTATAACTTAATTTAATTTTAGAATGAAATTTAAGTTTTTAAAATTTTGTGTTGATTTTATTATTTATTTACTATATGATTAATTATTCATATTTTAAAAACAATACAATCTAATTGAACCCAAATAATTTAATTTTAGAATGAGATTTAAGTTTTGAAAATATTGTGGTGATTTGATTATTTATTTACTATATGATTAATTATTCATATTTTACAAACAATACAATCTAATTGAACCCAAATAATTTAATTTTAGAATGAGATTTAAGTTTTGAAAATATTGTGGTGATTTGATTATTTATTTACTATATGATTAATTATTCATATTTTAAAAACAATACAATCTAATTGAACACAAAAAAGTAAAAGTAGGGATGTATTTCTCTTTCAAACCTATCCTAATGTAAAATATCTAATATTTTTAGAAGTTAGAATTTAATATAATTTTAGAAAATGAAATGATTTGGGTGTAAATAAAAATAATATTATCTTTAAAAAAATTATTGATTTGATTAATGATTTCTTACACGATTACTAATTCTAACCCTAATAATATTTGATTTCACATAGAAATAAAATTCTAAATTAAAATACTTAATTTTTTATTTTGAATATTTATCATTAATGTCAAATTTATAAACTAATATTACGACATTAATAATTTTAATCTTAATAATACTTAATTTCACATAAAAATAAAAATTTAGACTAAAATATCTAGATTTTTGTTTAAAATATTTTATTAATGTCAAATTTATACACTAATATTATTGCATTAATAAAATAGACACCTATTGCACTGAGAAAAAATGATGAAAATAGACACCTCCAAAAGATAACTCTTGGCGTATTTTATATATATTAATATTTAATATATGTATGCTAGTGGTAAATCAGCTGTGTTTAATGGTAAAGCCTCCAAAATATCAAGTGAAAGCCTCCAAAATCTCACTTATCACGTTAAAACCAGCTAAATATTTCTTTTTTCAACTTGATGGAAACATTCTATTTCCATTTGCAATGTTTTTGCCAATTTGATGGCAACTTTTTTTTTATTTGCATTGCTTTATATTTTAAATGCAAATATTTCAAAATGAGATAATACTTAATTTCTTTAAGGAAAAAATCTAGATTTGTCTAAGTTTATTTCATTCCATTATTTAGCACTTATTATTAATTGTTTAATTCAGCCACATTCAACTAAAATTTGAAGCACATAACATTCACACACTCATGCACAAACACTACTCTCTAACATATTAACATATATTAGTTTTCTATTCCCATAATCCTTGCAGCTCCTTTAGATGCAAGTACTAGTTTATAATTTCAAGGAGAACCACCTTCAAAATTATATAAAAGAAAACAGTTTCTAATTTTGCTTCCGTCCGTACATAATTTATATGTAATTTAAGGTTTACAATAGCATAAGTTTGAACTTAAAATTAGTTTGCATCATGAAATTTTATTCTCGTTTTGTGGTGGGCAGTAAACTAGCAAATACAATTTTGAATCTTTTCGAAACTGAGTCATGTTATTATGTTACTTAAGATTAATATTTAAAATTACTTCTTTCTTAATAAGATTTTTTTATAAAATTATTCCATATTTTAGCGCCTAATCTACCTCTGCCTTCCCCTTGTAGATCCCCACAAATCTCAGGGCAAGTATGTTGCTTAAAATAAAATAAATGCTAATGGTTAGTAAATAGTCAGTCCACACCTACAATTTTCAATGAACTATAATTACATTACTCAATGAAATTCTATGGAAACTATTCTAAAAATTTCAAGAAATGAAGTGTAAAATATATATTGTTGAGATATCCACCAAAAAGCGGTTTAATCTATGGGAGTAATCTAAATATTTCAAGAAATGTAGTGTAGAATATATACTGTTGAGATATCCACCAAAATGCGGTTTAATCTATGGAAGCTTCTGCCTAGATAGTCTGGGCTATCATGGATTTTACAGAATGCACGGTTCATAACATGAAAAATAAAGGTGGTGCTCCGGGTCTGGGTTTCGTCCCAATAAGCTCTTTCAGTAAATAAAAACTCTGTGGGAGATAATCAAACAATAAAATCACCGAATCCATGATATTCATAGATCAATACTGAAATCTATATGGTTGACATGAATAGAATACAGACCACCCACCTACTATATATTAGGCTAAAACCATAAAAATATCGGCAGGCTGCCCTGATATTTTTGACATTTTGTCAATGTTCGTATATCTCATAATCTGTTGCTTTACTCAAAATTTGATACAAGATTCAATGTACTTTTTTAACAGCTAAAATGAGCTATTAACTCTACATCCATATACCTGACAACTAATCCATCCACCTGCATTTAGTGCTGAGTAAACCAACCGAACACTTGCAGAGAACAAATTTTCAATTACCGCCTCCAGGTGCACCGTTTCTATAAAGTGTACCTGCTAATGTGAGCTCAAAAGACCAAAAGCTATATGGCATATGACTTAATCTGAAGGAAAAAAACAAAACAAAAACTTGAAATTCTAGATCTCCGACAAATCCTTAAATGAATCACACAGCCCAAAACTAATTCTCACTCAGTTTCTCTGACATAATACACAGGCAAATTTTAGATACAACATTTGGTGGCCCAGAATATACCCACCAATGCTTCTTCTATAGTACAAAATAATGAAGAACTGGCTCTAATTCTATGAGAACCAGCATATCAATTTCTATTGTACAATACAAATCTCTGGATGGATTTGGAGAGGGTTTCTCAGAGATCAACACTCAAAACTGCTTTTGATTAACAACCGAGGCATATGCCAAGTACAACCCACAGACCAACTGAGAACGCCCTGGATTGAATCAACACTTGAGCATGCCTTAACCTGAAAAACCCAACAGCTTCACTGAAGGACACACAGATATGGCTTAACAGAAATTTCAGTGTCAAGAAAACTACTCATAAGACAAAAACATAAATGACAGCAATAAACTTTAAATATCTTACCATACTCTCCACATTTCCATCAATATGGAAAAGCATCACCCCTAAGCCCCGAGTCTGATCGGTTTCGGCCTACAAATTATTGCAAAACTAATGCATTCAGACATCATGCATATCATGAACAAAAAGATGCCTGTATCTCAGTGAAGAAACCAATTCTCTTACCACGCATGCACATATCACAATTCCAGCTGCAGCAAGGACTGATGTGACTTCTGTGAGCATACCTAAAGAAAAAAATTTGGAAGGTTAAAACATGAGAGCAGAACAGCACTGGCACCTCTTGTTTACAGATATATTACCAGACTTTCAATCGAAAATTTTGATGATGTTACTTCTAAAAACAAACCTAATCAGGGAAAGTAGGTTTTCGGAAAGCACAATCTGAAAGCTGTAAACCTGATCCCTGAGCATAGGTCTACTTGTGAGAAGAAATGACTTAGTTACTAGACAAATGCTGCTGGAAAAGGATTACGTCATGCAAGAATAAGAATGGTAAGAATAAAGCAAACTCAATTGTGGAGTCAGATCCAAAGAAATCGAGTAGGTAATTTGACATAACGGAATTAACACAATTAAAAGTTTTGACATTATTGATAACCAGGACAAGTGTATCAGCTACATTGTCTAAAAGAACTTAACCAGCCACGTTTAGTTTTTGGCTCTAATAAAATCTTATAGCTAATCAAATTTCAGTGTTTACTACTTTTGGTCCCATGACTTTGTAACCTAGATTGTTATAGCGCACCAATAAGTAGGTCAGATTTATCTTCCTGTAATTAAATTATCTTCAAGTGACTTGATTGAAGGGCTTCCAAGCAATGAAGATTTCATCAACAGAGAAAAATTACTCTTAAACTTTTCATAAACTCCTTGAGAATACAAATGCAGGACAATCAGCCATTATACTCAGCCAAAACAAACAAAAAATTAAATAAACTGAGTTGTGTCAGAAAGAGTCCAGTAGTGCAAACAAGAGTAGGAGCTCTTTTGAGACTTCACCTTTTCGGTCAATACAACATACATTAAACCACTGTATTGGCCTCCTTTCCAAACCATGCCAATTTGCCACTTTACCAGCTTTCCATTTTTCCAAGCGAGCCAAAATTTCCTCATCCATTTGCGGGATATTTAGGTTGAAAATTGTCACCTTTTTCCTCAGAAGCTCTGAATCACCATTGAGCTTTAATCCAACCTCCCTAACTAGTTTATTACATTTTCCATTCACTGTATGTAACATAGGGGATTGCATAATGGCTCTGATAAGATCATCATTATCCTCTTGATCGATATCTTCAAAGTCAGCAGCCAAAAACTTGCCTGCTTCTGCTGTTTTTTCAGTTTGCTCTCTCAGCGTAGTTTGCTCTTTCAAAAACTGCCAAAAAAACCTATATCTCAGTTTAGATACAAACATAACCTAAGAAAACTTGGAAGTGGAAGACTAAACTCACTTTCATTATCTTATGACGGGCACTTCGAGTCTTTGCATACTGCAGCCACAGTTCGTGCTCCTGGAAATTTGTGTTGCTTGAAAGACCCTGGAACCAACAAATAAATTTAGATGGCTCTAAGAAATGACAGCAGAAACTATTAAATTAATTGAAGATAATAATCAGTACTCAAAACTTGGGACTAATGCCTCGTTCTTATCAGCTGATGCAAATTTCAAGCAGAAGAGTCAGTTAGAGTATATCATTTGCTAAATATAAGTGTCCTTTGTCACAAGTGACTCACAACCAGTGGTATGTCCCAGTTTATTGGGTATGCAACATTGTGTCAATTTTTGAATGCTAGATAATTGTATCAGAAATATTTGTTCAATGATTGAAGGCATCTTGAAGATAGCTGCCAACAAGTCCTCTGATTCATTCCTAACATTGCAAATCTCATGTTATAACCGTCCATCTATATTTGGCATGTAACTTTAGTTTGCAGACACGTTATTCATTTGTATCTATCTGTTATGAGCCTAAACAAATTTAATAAACTGAAATTGATTAAATTTTAGATAATAAATTTGTCTATTAAATTTCAAAATATTTTTCTGACATACGAGAGAGAACATTTATAAGACGTAAACTTTTTACTAGGAACAAGCAGTATAGCTTGATTTTGATTACAACCAACACAACAGCCAAAGTCACAGAAGAGACAGTCCTGATTTTGAAACAACTAATCTTTCATTAAGCATGATATCGTATTATTTCATTCCAAATAATCATGTCCCTTTTATAATGTGTCTTACTGTGCCTTATAGGCAAGGAAACCCTCTACAAACTTAGCCTATGGTTGCTTCACCCTAAGGCAAACTCTGCTTTATTCTACTGAAAAGGCAAAATTATCTGTAGCAAACCTATCTGTAGCCTTTTATGGCTCTATTTGCTTTATTCTATATTCCTAGGATTCATTTATGTTTTCCTGTTTCTATTTTCTCTAAAATAGCTTAGCACCTGATTGTCATCCTATTTTCCTAGAATATGTTTTATTCCTGTCTTGTTTATATGACAACTTTGGCATTATTACAGTCTGCGCCTTCTGAATTTGTTGGTCCCTACAGTTTCTTCAAAGAAGACAAATATATATATATATATATACAAAAGCATCCACATGAGTAGTCCTCATGCAGGAGGAAGTCAAGAGAGAAATTGGACCAGCAATCAAAGACAAGACAAAAACAAACTAGCTAGAAAAAGAGAGACTCAGATAATAGCAGTTATCCTTAACAAAATAGGAAAAAAACAAAATATAGGTAACATAAAAGCTTAAGAGAGCAGTGCATGGTATTCCTTTGGTTGCATCAACACGCAGTAGATCAGCTTTCTGCTTGCATTGATGGGTTTCCCAAGCCACTGCAAGGGCCAGAAGCAAAATCCTTTGTAGTCATCTGTATCCAGTCATATTTTGGAGATTCAGACTGCGGATGAGATTCTAGGAAAGAACACCTCGGTATAAAGCATTGAAGGAGCAGTGTTTTGCCTTGTGTGGGTGAGTGTAATAGCTCTTTTCACACAAGAGCTTAGCATAATGTCTTTTAGCAATATCTCTATGACAAAAATCCTTGATGGTTGCAAACAACCAGTAACTCATTGCTGAAGACAATATGAAAAATACAGTTTGTGAGAATGGGTGCACTGAGACCATTCTTCTTCACCTTCTTTATAAGCCTAGCAATTGCAGCCTCCAAATTTGTTAGACCATTTATGATAGCAGCAGTGTTGCTTCGTCCCTCAAAATTAATGTTGTGGACGAATATCTTGGTAGGAAGAAGGTGGATTGCCATACCTTTGCAGCTGTGAGGAGAGCCCTAAAACCCATTCCATTTGAGAATGCTGATGGTAGGTGAAACTTTAGTAGTTTTGGAGGACGTGGGCAGTTGAGGAGAAATGGCTAAAGTGAAGGGATTGGAGGATAAACATGCCTATTGGGTTGTTTTGTGGTAGTAAAATTTGTTCCTCTGCCATATAAGCCCTTCAAAGTGAAAACCTGTGTAGGTTGAGATCTTAGGACAACAGGACACAAAAAGGTTTTGGACTGAGCATGAGGGGTGGAATGGGGCAATTGGTTCAGCATGGCAGCATGATTTTGAATGAGCTTGGGAGATGGAGAAGTTTGGGCAACAAGCTTTTCATCATCAATCTTAATAGTGTTTTGAGAGTGGGACAAATTGGTATGGCAGGGACCAAATGAGGGATTTGCAAAGTGCCGCATGGCAGTATATTAATCTTTCCTATGATAAACCTTGCAAGGGTTTCTTTCTGGAATCCAAAAGATTGACCTATTTGAATGGATTTTATAGCCTTGGGCTTCTACTCAGACCATCATTAATCTCATTTGTGACAAGTTGATGTTTTGAGCTTAAAAGTGTATTTTTAGATCTGCCTTGAACCATGAGCGAAACGGGAGGTTAATTATTATTAGGCAGGCTCTCATGGGATAGAAGAGTATTTTTGGTAGAAGATTTGTCAATATTTCTGACAGAAAAGGATTTTGAGGGCGGGTGAACATTAAAATTTTCCACCCAGGTCTGATACAAAACAAACCAGTCTTCTTCATCACTATAGCATTCATCCAAAGACCAGAACCCAACCAACATCCACCATGAGTCTATATTTGCAAACAGGAAATCAGTTGCTGTATTTTGCATATAGAGACAGCTTGTAATAAAATCTTCTCAAATATATTGGGTAACCCGCAAATAAATAATGGGACATTCCCACTTATGTGAGCAGTGGAATGCACCATCAAACCGAGCTTGTTGACTACTAGTTAGGTTTAGTGTTTTGGTTAATGTAGAACTAGTAGTGATCAGGTTTTAAATGGAGCCTTTGTCCCATCATGAAAGGCTATCTTATCATTGACCCAAAGCCAGTGCCAAATTTTGGTTTTGTGACAGAAAATTAACTACTGAAAATTTGAAAATCTATAATAGAACCATTAAGAGAGCTCTCTAATTTCTTAGGACAAGGATGATCTATAGGAAAAACCTTACCTGAGCAAAGGAGACAGCTAGGTCAAGAGTCAATTTCTTTAAATTGTTTGGCAATATAAAGGGTTCTGTTGACCAGTATTGTTACACCCCGATTGTATAGCTACTATTCATAGGATGTACATTGTAAATGTTGAATCTTTCTGTTGAATAAATTGAATTGTTCTTGTGATCAATTGGATGTATCCTAAATGATTGTCTCTTTATCTGATGCTTCTATTGATGTAAATCTTGAATGAAATTAGCATATTGAGTTATGAAATAATGTTGTTCTAGCCTTCTAAGATGCTTAATGTATATTACTTTGGTCTTGAGCAAATGACTTCCGTTACCCTGTCATGATTTGCAGGAAACAGGTTCGTACCTCGAGACAGAGGAGAGATATCACTCGGGGAAGAACTTGGTCGGGTAAACAGTAATGGATACCAACTGGACATACACACACAAACCTTAGAACTGTGTAAGCTAAGTCATTGTTCTGGTTAAAGGTAAGTCATCCGTAGGCTTGACTAGTATCATTAGGAGTCGTGTCTTC
>VDFB02379711.1:24431676-24606164 GCA_007258455.2 Sequoia sempervirens | reverse complement strand
GCCACTCTTCTTAATCTCTTATTTTTGGGCAGTGAGCCATTCTTTTTGAACAGTGAGTCCACCATTCTATATATCCATTGTCACCAATTATAATATATTGTGAGCTAATCCTCATTTATGGTTTTTCCCTTTCTAGAGTTTTCCACATAAATCTGGTGTTCTTGTGTTCATTGATGTGATGCATGCTTTAATTATTCCTTTCCATTTTTGCAAATTTGATAAAATGATTGAATGCATGTTTAAGTTAATGAAGTTAATGAATTTCAGTGAATATTGATTCACCGCCCTCACCCTCCCCCTCCCCCTTCTCCCCCGCCGCTCCCCCTCTCAATATTTTGAGTGTTCAACAATTGGTATTAGAGCTTGGTTCCTTCAATTGGCTTAATCATTGAGGTAGATCTTGGAGGTTGAACACATGGCAACTAGGAAGTATCCTATCCCTCCAGAAGATATTATAATGGAAGGGTTTACTGAAGAAGACTATGAAGTTGATATGGAAGGAGAACTTAAGTCCGCTCTTGATGATATGGATAAAGCAGAATGTGAGAATAGAGATCTGAAAGAAAATATTAAGCAAATGAGTGCATCAAGAAGACGAGGGATCAACTCAAAAAAGCTAAAGAAAGATTCAAGGAAACAAATGAGCAGCTCAAACAATCAAATTTAACAATCACTAGTCTAAAAATGCAAGTTGAAGAAGGAAAAAAGTTGAAGACTGCTTGAATGCCAAATTGAAAGACAAATTTGTAGAATGTTCAACACTTGAAGAAGAGGTTGTGACTTTGAGATTAGATCTGGAGAAAGCAAAGATTCGAGAAGACAAATTCAAGAAGAGCTCCACTTTGCTTGATGAAATGATTGCAAGTCAAAAGGCTTCTAAGGACAAAGAAGGTTTAGGGTTTGAAAAAGCAGAAAGTTCAGAGGCAGACTCCAAACAATGTTGAAAAGAAGAATGATGAACAAAGACCAAAGACAAGAACAATATCAAATAGGTCCAAAACCAAAAGAAAGATTTCAAAAGGCCTCCTATCAGACAACCAACTACACAAAGGTGCTCATCCTTTAATGGTTATTGTTATTCTTGCAATAAATTTGGACATAGAGTTGTAGAGTGTAGAAGCAGAATGAATCAGAATGTTCAATCTTTTTTCAATCAATGCTATACATGCAATAGATTTGGTCATAAGGCTAGTGAATGCAGAAGTCAGATGATGAATGGTTATAATAATGGTATAACGTTTCAATCATTCAATGTTTATTGTTATACATGCAATGGATTTGGGCATAAGGCTTTTCAATGCAAATCTAGAATGGCAAGAAGTAAGGTTGTTCAACAAAAAGGTGTCATATGTCACAAATGCAATAAATCAGGACACATAGCTAAGTTTTGCAAAAGTAAGAATGTGAAACCCTCTATTTCACAGAAAAAGATTGATTCGGTAAAGAAGGTTGATACGGTGGAGATGGAGAAGGAAATGAACAAGATCTAGAAGAAAAAGGAAGAGAATGACATGAAGAGTGAGTCTATGCCAAATTCTAGTGCAGATGTTTCCTCCAAAAACTAGTTAGAGAGCTTTGGCTCAAGCGGAGTTTTAACAGAAAAAATTTCAGTCCCCTACCAAATATATGATTCTGATGTCTTCAACATACTGGTACATGTGTTGGTTGATGTGCTTGATCTATTGGTGAAATCTCCAGTGAAATCTCCACTGAAAAATCTTTTGGTGCAGAGATTTGTGGAATGTTTCAAGGTGCCTATGATATCACAAAGAGGGTTTGCCAGCTTTCCAACCTAACTTTTTCTGTTGCAATTAATGCATATTAAGTACTGGAAAGGAGTTTATATTTCATTGTGCATATGTTAGTCATTTGTGATCGAGCATTTGAAGTGGGGAGCAGAGCAAACAAGAGATGAAGGGGTTTTGAAGTGTTGTTTGAAACCCTACCACTGAATTCCAAAGGTATTTATCAATTTCTTGCAAACCCTAGTTAGAAGAAATTCAAGATGTTTACTCCACAAGTGATTGATGTGCTTGAAAGACTAAGACCTAAGTTCAAGAAGCACCCCTACAAATCTATGGAGACTGATCAGGAAGATGCATTTTCTAGGGTTCCAAGTGGCGTAATGCACATAGAGGATGTGCGTATGTACATTCATACAAAGATAGACGAGTATGATCATTTGAAGTTGGTGGAATTCAAGGAGAAGGTATTAATTGTTGATGATTTTGAGCTAAAAGTAGAGTATTCCAACTTGACAGAGAAGAAATTGGATGTGTGGAACGATTTCCCCAATTTCTATTATGAAGATGAGTGGGTAAAGTATGTCCTTAGCAAAATTCATGACAAATTCATGTGGTTGGATATGTCACACATGATAAACAAGGATGCAATTAGAGTTGTAACTGGTTTGTGCTCTACTAGACCAGTTTTGGTATTGAAAGCCATGAAGAACGATGTTGTAATGAAGCTTATCGGAGAAAAGTTTGATAAGTGTGCCCTAATGGTGAATGACATTGATGATCCAACAATGAAATATGCTTCAATGATGATTGGATATAAGATATTATATACAAACAAAGAGAATTTTGTATTTGCCACTGCAATACATACAACACACCAAATAGTGAAGGAAGGTGAAGACATTGATTTGTGTGAGCTTCTGAGACTGCAGTTAATGGAGAATCTACAAAAGACAAAAGAGTCAAGATACCCATTCCGGTATGGTACTCTTGTTATTTGCTGCTTGTTTTACTTTCTTAGAGAGGTGCCCGGAACAAAGAACATTGTATGGTTAGATAATGTTCCTATTGTTGTACAAATAAGAGATCATTTGAGAAGGTTTCCAAACTTTGATTCCCGGAGTTATATGTTGTGGGGATTCTTCAAGACATTTGAAGCTAAGACGCAAGAGAGAGAGAGGATACCAGCTAAAGTTGTTAAGAAATACAAGAATGACATAACTTTTATGGTCAGCAAAGATTGCTGCTCAATGGAAGCAGTGGAACCCAGAACTATTTGGGTTCTGGAGCTTGGTTATGAGGTGACAAAAGCTGAGCTTACTGGTCTTGCAAAGATTATGTTGAGAAAACCCAGACAGCCATCTGTGGATTGGTTTGGAACATATGCAGAGATATCAAGCAAAGAGAACCTTGAAAAGGACATTGTAGAAAAGGTTGAGAAGATGAAGGTTGATTTGGAGGAGTTTGGTGCCCCTGCGGAAGGACCTAAAAGCACATATGCTCCTCTGCAGACTACACAAAGAACAAGAAGGTCAATCAGGACCCCAGCCTCCACTCCCTTTGTTCCTAATTCCACTAGAACAAATCCTACAGCTGTTACAAGAAGAAAGCAACATCTACTACCCCTGTGCAACAAATGGCTCCAAAGAGAAGAAAGAAGGAAAAGGCTACTAGAGAAAAATACATCAGTTGTGTAGATGAAGAAGAGGAAGAGGGAAGACCCCAATTGGTCCAAGAAAATAAGTGTCAAGTCTCCCAGGAAGACACAAGTGCAAAAGAAACAAAATTAACATAGTGGATATTGAAAGTGAAGAAGAAGTAGAAAAGGAAAAGAAAGCTTTCATTTTTCAAAGACAAGAAAAGAGTTCTAGATCAGAAGAAGAAGAAGGATCACCTAAAGATAAGGGAAAAAAGAAAGAGAAGACCCCTCCGGTTAGGGAGCATAGTCCTCTGAAGTTAGAGGCATTGTTCAGTGGCATTGCAAAGTTTGGAATTTTGAAGGATACTAATGCAATGTATCTAAATGCAACTAATGAAGACAAGGCAAAAATAGAAGAGGCTATTGTTAAATATATGGTAACATTCAATATTGCTCTAAGTGAAATTGAAGATCAATTGCCAGATGATCTAAAAGGTGTGTTAAGTGCTAGGAGACAAGAAGCCATTGTTGAGGTTGCAAAGATGTAGACATTTGCCTTGGAGAAGATTGCTTCTTCTCTAACACATGAGGATAGACTCAAATTGTCTTAGTTGTATAACAAGAAATTCAAGACAAAACAAAGAGTTAGTACTCTTATGAGTAGAGATAAGGAAGTTATTGAGAGGTTAAGGAAAGAGACACTACACATTGTTGAAGAACTTGTTAAAGAATTGGGAGCCTCTTCGGAAAATGAAGATCAAATGTAGGATAATAATCCCCTCCCGGAATGTAATGAGCCTGTCAATGAACAACATGAGCATGAGAATGAACAACATGAGCATGAGAATGAACAACAAGAGGAAACAATGACAGATAATACCCCTCCAGATGTGGAAATAAATGTTGAGCAGAATATAGAAGACAAGCAAGATGCCCTGAAGAAGAATGAAGCACAAAAAGAAGAAACTTTGCCCCCTCCGGATGTAGAGAAGAATGCAGAAGAATGCTTTGTTAGTGAAGAGAAGGAAAAGAGTGATAAAAAGGAAGAAAAAAGTGCAAAAACTGGTGGTGAATCCTCTGAAACCTCTAAAGATTCATTGAAAGACCTTTTAGATATGTAAGTTATAGTTTCAATTGTTGGTGTCTGCACAGCTACTGCAAATTCCAATGCAACAAGGTCAAGCAAACCTGGATAAGATTTTCCCCTTTACACAAACTACAGCTTGGTAATATATTTCATGCCTCCGCTAGGAAGGAGATTCTTCAAACTCACCAAAAGAGTGTTGAGTTGGTAGATGAAGCAGTGAAAGTGTTGCAAGAAGGTATTCCCAGAGTAAATAATGACAACTCTTTATCCGGTGTGCAACAATTAAGGTTATTACTTGATTCTTTTAAAGAATATTCTACTAGTTTGGAAGAAAAGATGGAGAAGGAAATGGCAAAAAATGTCAATAAAAAAAGGTTGGTTGATATTTTTGATAAATGTGGTATTGCACATGGTAAGTTGCAAGGCAACTTAAAAGAAGTTCAAAAGTGTTTGGAAGAAGCCAAACAATTATTTCAGTTCTGTTTGAAATGGCCAATTTCTACAAGGAGCATCAAAGATAAGATGGACTCAATTGACTCACAAATTGATCAGGCCTCAGGTGCATATGATCCGATGAGTGATAGAGATGGAGCTACTAGAGCAATCATTGCAAATCTACATGATCAATTCTTTCTATTGTAGGAGCAAAAAGAGTAAATCATAAAGTAATATAATAAGCTCCGAGATATGGTAAATCTCAGACTTACATCTTTTTTTTGAAGTTTTAGCAAACGCTAAGAAGGTTGTTCAAAAGAATCTAGTGCCAAGTTCTCTAGAAGAAGGAGAAGACCTCCTTGTTCAATTTGAAAGTCCATGCCATATGCTTGCCTTCACCATAAAGGATTGGGAGGTTGCAAAGAAAGATTGGGAGGCACATCTTGCAAAACTGACAGTGTCTTATAAGGGCATTCTATCCTCATCCAATTAAGTTGTACATTTTTGCTTTGTATATGCAACTTTTTTATTTCAATGTACATATGCAAAAGTAGTTGATGGTGTTGCGATACAAGTTTTGTCATTTTTGGTGATGGATAACATTGTTAGGGGGAGCCACTTTGATGTAAATATTTCAGTAAGAGGGAGTATAGAAGAGAAGTATCTTTTTGGTACCCTTTGCCCTTGATGTCAAAGGGGGAGTATTTTTGGAAAAGTGTGTTGCCATCAATGACAAAGGGAGAGATTGTTGGCAACATGAGCATGATGGTGTAGAGATGGTGTATGATGTTGTCATTGATGGTAACCCATTGTAGAAGTGCAAAAGTGTCGGTCTAGAGAATTCCAAGTATTTTGGAGAATTGACTTAGTCCCAGT
This sequence comes from Sequoia sempervirens, assembly GCA_007258455.2. Classification (NCBI taxonomy): domain Eukaryota; kingdom Viridiplantae; phylum Streptophyta; class Pinopsida; order Cupressales; family Cupressaceae; genus Sequoia; species Sequoia sempervirens. The sequence goes on along the minus strand of VDFB02379711.1, from coordinate 24,600,385 downwards.
GTGCATTTCGACGATACAGAGGAATAGTTTTGTGGTCTACATTGCTCCGCGTTGTAGAATCTTGTCATGCAGTTTTGAGGTATTAATGATATGTGTTGAAGGTGTCTATATCCAAAGTTTCAAGGTTTTATGTCTTTCGCAATTGAAGATATTGTTGCCAGTGTGTTGGGCTTCGTAATGGTAGAGTTGCAATTGCAGAGTGCATGTTGCTCCGCATTCCACTGCAAATGATTGTCATGTTGAGTGGTTTTGAGGAAGTGTTTGTGGACATCATAAGTGTGTGCACTCCAAGTGGCAAGTGGTTTGGTGGTCCGCGTGTCGAGTTGTGGGTGAATAGTTGGTTAATTCAATTGTTGCTTCACCGGTTTTGTTATGCAGTGTCGGGTTTTGGGGTCGTGCGGAGTTGAAGCGTGTAAGAAGTGGATACATGGGAGTGATTATAGGTCATGCCAACCTATTTTGGTGTTGTACACATTTTAGTTCATGTTATCACTTGGAATATGCACCATGTTGAATCTTGAATCCAACTATCCCATGAAACATGGGATGACCTCTTGAGTTGTGGGACTTGCAAAACTAGAGGTCAACCTGAGGTCAACCTCCGATTAAAGGGTGGCTTCCCCTTGGTATATCACCTAAAAACTAACTCTAACTAAAGAACCTTGCTGGGAAAAGAGATGAGAAAGATCTGATAATCTAAATCTAAAACAGAAAATGAAGGTGATACACCAAATATAGCAGATTTCTACTTCGTTCCAGCAACACAACTTATGAATCTCAATCTAAAGCTTCACACAGTAATTTGCAACAATAATTTGGAGGTAAACTTAGAACAGCAGCAATCAAGGAGTCACAAAACTCACAATAACACCTACTTTTCTTTCATACACAGAGAAAATTGAAACAGATAGAAGCAAACATACTGATTTTTGATTCACTGAAGGCTGCTACAATGATTTTTTTTGGAAAATCAGTAAAATATTACATCACAAGCATACAATCAACCATTATTTCAAAGTGAAACAAGGTTGGAGATGCAATCAATAAAGAAAATTACAAAAGTAGAGACCTAATTTTGACTAAAAAAATTGAAGGACTGAATATCACTATCACAATGAATTTTTCCAATCCTTTGCAACAAACATAGCCCTCTTATTTATAGATTTTTGAGAGCCTAAAATCAAAAAGTCATGTTGACTTTAGATATTTTTTCCTATGAGTTGTCATCCTTATCCTCTATAGATAAGATTTGCCTTTTTGCTTTATGAGTTGTCAATCTTATCCTTTGTGGATAAGATATTTGTAATCCTTATCCTTTGTGGATAAGATACTTTTCAATCCTTATCCTTTGACTTTGACTTTTTTTTACTTTGTAATGCTTTGCTGATTTTACAGAAAATATTTTCCTTTTCTTTTTTTGTTCTGATTTTTCATAAAAAATCAGGTAACAATTCGTTCCGCAAAGCGTGTGCATTGGAGTTTTGAGCCAACAAGTTACAGTGTTGCATGTTTCATCTAATTAGGCTGACCTAATTGATGATACGAGTGTTTGCAGTAGATGTATGTATATATACAAGGTTAATTCAAAGTGTGAAGGAAGTATCAAATGTGTATGAGAGGTGCCAAATATAGTGTGAAGTGCGAAGTGTGATAGTGGTGAAGTATGAAGTGTGCAAAGTCGATTTTTAGAGCCTAATTGGAACTGTATCTGTTAGAATTTAGTAGATGACATAGTTAATAGTTAAATAAATAAATTAACAACTATTGTTAATTTAATAAATAAATTTAGTTCGGGTAGTTATATTCCCGTAAATAGTTTTATATGAGAATATTGGCTTTATAATGCCAATAAATTGTAATGTTTTGTGTTGAATGTGATTGACAGCATTTTGATTCGAGAGCAATCTTTATTTTTTCTCTCATTTCAATAGTATCTTCAGCATGTTACAGATGCATTATTAGCAGTTCAAATCCCTAGCAGTGAGCCACTCTTCTTAATCTCTTTTTTTTTAGCAATGAGCCATTCTTTTTGGACAATGAGTCCACCATTCTATAAATCCATTGTAACTGGTTATAATATATTGTGAACTAATCCTCACCGTGGTTTTTCCCTTTCTAGAGTTTTCCACATAAATCTGGTGTTCTTGTGTTCATTGATGTGATGCATGCTTTAATTATTCCTTTCCATTTCTGCAAGTTTGATGAGATGCTTTGAATGCATGTTTAAGTTAATGAAGTTAATGAATTTCAGTGAATATTGATTCCCCTGCCCCCGCCCTCAGTATTCCAAGTGTTCAACACTATTATCAAGTGACCTTTGTCCATATCTATAGGTGGATTCAAGCACCTAGAATGTCAAAGATTTAGGTGGTTGTATGCATTCATTTACTTTAAATTTTTCCTGCAAACATTGATCCCAATTCAGCAAGTAACTGCAAATTGTTAATTTTTTAGTACTAAGGTATTACATTTCTCTCATTTCACCTCTTAATCTTTCATGTTGGTAAATGGTATAGCCATCCACCTTATAACCCAATTTCTTTCTCCTTCATTCCATTTACCTTTAGACTTCTCAAATTTCAACTACCAATCATCTTAGCTCCAATTGAGACCTCGTATGTAATTTTTGTCCTCTTCAAAGCCTACAGCATCTACGCTTAACATTTTAGAATATAAATATGCATACATAATTTATTTCTTCCAATATCTACTGAACACACTAAGCAAAGGTGTTTCAGATTGAAACTAGATTTCCTTAGTTTTAAATATCTACTAGTACAAAGAAACACGCATTACCAAGCATATACACAGTCCACAGTTAATGGAATATTAAGTGAATATTAGAGATTTTAAAAAATGAGCTTCCTGTGATCAAGCATCTGATATCTCACCTATAGTGACACCAAGAGTCCAGTATTTCATTTCTCCTACAATGCAATAAAGAGGAAAGAAACTAAATGTATAATAGAGAGAGTTCTATTAAACTCGAGCAGACTTGATATTAAAGTTCTCAGCAGAATGCTTCCTATATACTCATTTGTTTCCAACATCCAAAAATGAACGCTTTACCATTAACATTATATGGACAACTAGTTGATATCACAGATCCTCTTATGATAAAAGAGGCATTGGCATCTTTATCACATAAAATGTCAATTTTTAAATGCACAAAATGACTACCAAATCTTCACATTTCTATTGCTTTACCTTTAGACATTAAAGCTTCTGAACTTGACCTCATCCATAAAATTTCTTCAGAAGAAGAAGAACTCTAGAAGTTAGGTTCTAATTTCTAAAGAGTTGATAAATCTTAATTAATTGCTGCCATTAGAAATTATGATAACATGGAAAATTAAGTTTCCAAATAGAAAATTTGAAACAGCAAAAAACGGCTTTTAGTTTTTACTTTCAGAATAAAAATAAATGGGTATGATATATCATAATTTTTCACCCTTCATAATTAGGGTCTCCATAGAAGACTACCCTTCAAAAAAGAACTTGGGAACCCTTCAAATTTGATCACTATTCATAAAAGGTTTAAGTAGCATTAATTCAAAATTGTCATATTCTTCATGGCCATGAATGGGAACCAAAACACTAACTAAATATATCATAGTGTCTGAATATAAAATAGGGAAAGCATACAAGTATAAAAAAATAAATTAAAGAATGCTAAAGAAGAAACCAATGTCAAAAGCTTGATATAATTGAAAGTCGGTACTGTGGCACAACAGTAATAAAACCTAAGAAAGTGGAATTACCTGTTCAAGAGCTCCAAAATCATCATTTTTTTGGGATGAAGAAAATTCAAGCTGATTGAGCACCCTATCATGTAATCCTAACTTTTTAGAGTCTTCCTTTTCATTGTTCATAGACTGCCAAGGCTTCATAGCACTAAGCTCAGCAATATTTTTTGCTTCTGTGTGGAGCAGTTCTCCTGTAGACTTAGGTATTTCTGAACCATCAAATTCAGTTTGTGCTGTGGCAGATGATGGAGATGAGGCAATAGAATCCAGGAAAGATGGACGTGAGCGCCGGCTGTTAACTGTTGAGAACAAACCCTTGCTAGGTTGCATTTGAGTGTCAGAATATAATGGTTTACCAAGTGGGTCTTGATTCTGTGACTGCCTATTGTTGCTCCTATCAGAAGATGAGAATTTGCTCCCTTCTCCTGAGATTATAGGCTCTTCTTTCCCGTATTTTCCATTGCCAAAAGCCCTATGCTCATCGGGAAATTTCTTAGCAGTAAACTCTGGTTTCAACAAATTACTGTTTATGTGATTAGAACCTGCATTAAAAAATAATAATAAGCTTTCAGTGACCTGTATTTAACAGTTAAATGATCAACAACTTGAGGTTCATATGTGGGACAAGAATAGCTTAGCTCAAGACACATCATCCAAGTTTCTAAAAAACGATGACTACATAAAATTTTACCAGTATGTCTATCCATTTGACTCATGCCAGGATTATCAGCCAAATGCAGTAAACTTGGGTGTATCATGGGTTGCATTTTCTCTCTATACTGAACATTCTCCTCTGCATCCTTGGAGAAAAAACTAGAAGAAACTTGTTCCTGAACTGGCATTCTTTCTTTGAACTCATGTTCCCTTCCATTCCTTTCACCCAATTGAATATCTTTAAAGTTTTGCTCTTGGGATAAAAGAAATCCATCCTTCATAGATGCCTGTTCTGCTCTATTTGAAAAGATATTAGCTGATTGAAGAAAATCGTTAGTTAACTCATCACTTCCAGTTTTAGCTGCTTGATGTCTTGACAACTCTGAAGAATTTTCCAAAGATGATCTTCTCCAGGTGTTCATATAGCCTGAATCAAACTCATTTGAAGAAAGAATATCCCCTCTATCAGATTCATCATTATCTTTAAGGGATGGTCTCTGCAGGTTGTTACCATAAATTGGATCTGACACAATGCCCAAAGTTGTGGTTTCTTTATAAACGTTTTCTGCTGAAGACTTTGAATTGAAATGGTTATCTACAAATACTTTGGGTGCCCGTCCTTCATTAGTGTGGGCAGCAGAAGTTGTAGTGTGTGAGGGTTGGAAAACATAATTTTCTGGATCTTTATTGGGATTCTTCTCAAAAGAAGGTCCATTTAATTCTTGTGTGTTTGTAGGCACGTTTCCTGCAGACTGCTGCACAGCGTGACTGTTCTTAACTCTAGATGACTGAGAATCTTCAGTGGAAGAAGCAGAAGCCCTTTTGGCTCTCTCTTCTGCTTTCTGCTTACGGAACTCTTGTAGCTGTAGAGCACCAAAAAAAAATCTGAATGGTATTAACAGTTAAATGCATGGAACCAAATCAACATGAATTACTATCATTATACATGCAAACAGAATAATAAAAGTGAATGTAATGCAGAAACTGCTTACAAATGACCCTTTAATAGCCTAGATCTAAACATTGATGTACCATTGCTCCTGGGTTATCTTTGAAACATAAAGATCTAAAATTTCATGATTATGTAGAAAGCTTTCCATTGCAGTTAAGAACTAATTCACATATATCTTATAGACTTATATTGTGAATTATATAAACAATTGAAAGTTAAAATTGTCAAGAGATTATTATCCTGTCCCCAAGTTAGTCCCTCAGTCCTAAGTTGATTAATAATAAACTATTAACTTCCCACATGAAGTCAGCTGGGTGGTGTCCGTGTACTTAAATGTAATTACATTTCATCATTGTATATTCATGTTTCTATTCAATAAATTAATCCCAGCATTTAGACCCAACAGTGGTATCAGAGCACCAGCAAAAAATGGAAGGAGGATGACAGAGAAGAAATGTGGTAGTTGGAGATGTTTGATGCCCCATCAAGCTCTCGCATGTGCATCAGAAGTAGTTAGCAAGTCTTTATTTGCACCCATCAATCATAAAGTTTTTTAATTTTCCAAACAATTCGTGTGTTTTTTGAAATATAAAACAGAAGATTTTTATTTTCTTATTGGTTGGTTGGTTGAAACGATAGATGATAAAATACTTTTGATAAGAAGATTAATGGATTTGAGTAAAATTAATAGTTTCCATAGGTCAAGTCCACGAAAAAAGAATTATTTCTTTTGGGTGAAGTAATAGCAATATAAAGTATATATAAGACAACTAATTTGGTTTAAATGAATATGGATTAAGTGAAGGACTTTTGAGCAAATTTTGTTAGAATACTATATTTTTATATTGTTTAATGGTCAATTATATCTACAGTAGTTGGTAAGTAGACATTTAATGTCTACAGTAATTTACTCTTGCTATATATTGTAATCTTTTTCTCTTGTTAATACAAGCAATTTCCCAACTAAAATTGCTTCATGGTATCAGAGTTGGTATGGGTCTGACTCCCTCACGGGAGGGCCCAGAAATTTTGGGAGGATAAAGTTTTCTATAATTCGTGGAAAAAATTCTTCAAAGTTTTTTTTTTCACGTGAGGAAATCAACAACAAATTCGTGGGCATTTTTGTGGAGGTTCTTTGCAGAGATCGAGGATTTTTCTCTGCATTCTGTGCAAACCCGCAAAAGTTTGTTCTCTCCTGTTTGTGCTCTCTTCTTTTGACGTCACACGACTTTCAAAACCCTTTTGGGCATCATTGATTGAAAACCTGAGTCGCTTTTTGATCGCGCGACCTCCTGTGACAGGTTTCTCAACCAATGTATTGCTTCGTGTGTTTTATGAAGACGCTTTTAAAAGCAGTGCGATTTATTTTCACGCCCTCCATGCCCGTGTTTTTTCGACCTGCGTTTTGTTTTGTCAAGGCCGTGTGAAAGACGTGTTTCTTGTGTCATGTATTTTGTGTTCTACGACCTGCTAAGCTTGTGCGATCTTCTTGGAGCACGCAACCTCCATTTTTGCCATATACACAACTTCCAGCCTGTGCGGTTTCGTGTTCTCTGCTCACGTTTATTTTCGTGCGACCCTCTAGTTTTAGCTACGATTTCTGACGAGTCTCTCAAACGCCTTAAGCATGTTTTTGTTGGTACTCTCTAGCTGCGCACGCTTTTCCTAATTTATGGCGTTTTTAGACATTTTTTTGCAACTTTGAAGCTTTTATGGTGGCCTAGGGTTTTCCAGAATTCGTCTAGGGTTTTGACCTTTTGTCTCAAGGCAAAAAAAAAATTCCATTGCAGATTCCTTGTGGGTTTTTCGAGATCTCAACTGGGTTGGTCTCTATTTTTTTGGGTGCATCATTTTCCGTGCATCGATTTCTATGCAGATTTGTTCTTTTTTTGGCGGCTAGGGTTCCAAACCCTTTGTTTCTCAAGCCAACAATCGATGTTCTGGGTTTTTAAATATTTTTTGTCCCGTAAAAAAAAATAATCTATCTTCTGGGTTTTTAAATTTTTTTTTGTACCATAAAGAAAAAAAAAATTGTCTTCTGGGTTTTAAAAATTCCAAGAGGGTTTATAATTTTCTCCTCAAAAATTAAGAGTTTTTCTCCTATATACCCTAGTCAAGGTTTTTGTCGTTCGGGAGAGCTCTCTAGTATGTGGTTTTTACCGTTTTTTCCGAAAAAACGATGATTTGTAATCCTGGGTTTAGCCATTTTTTCCTCAAAACTCGTGGTTGGTTGCAGTTTGTTTTGGTCGCACCTTGAGTTGCCGGAGCGAACATCTGCACATCTGTCTTCTTGTAGTCTGTTTTGGGGCATTGTGCTCATCTGCAAAAATTTCGACAGTTTGCCGATTTATCCTCAAAATCGTGGCAGCTATTCTCAATGTGTCTCTAGTTTCAGGGAGGGATAGCTCTGTTACCCAACGTCAGGTTGGACATTTTGTGATGACTTTTGGTCAGCAATTCTGCAAATTCTAGGAGGGTTAGTGGTAGACTCACCTCAGTGGCAGAGTCAGTGGCAAGCTCTTGTCTTTTGTTGTAGAGCATTCTAAACAAGGGGGCAGCCTTCTCTATTTTTTTTTGGACGGTTTTTGGTACTTTTGGTCATTAACATTCTACAAATCCAGGGAGGGTCTCAGCAGCAACAAAGTGTTCTAAAGAATTTGTGACCAAAGGACCTACCGATTGTTTTATGTAGGCTAGTTAGATGATTGATCATTAAGGGAGGGTGTTAGAATATTATATTCTTATATTGTTTAATGGTCAATTATATCTACAATAATTGGTAGGTAGACATTTAATGTCTATAGTAATTTACTCTTACTATATATTGTAATCTTTTTCTCTTGTTAATACAAGCAATTTCCCAGCTAAAATTGCTTCAAATTTTATTAGTGTTAACTTTGGGTAAAATATTTTGATAAAAATACTGTTTTGCTTAAAAGTTGTTTAAACTCGTGCAAAATTCTCTATTCAAGAACTTAGATTGCCATGAATTTCAATAGCTATTTCACTATCAACATTTGGTAACAGACAAAAGAATGAGACAAAAGGAGAATACACATTTGAATTGATAAATGGGCATGTATATGGAAGATAAGATCAATGATAATTTTGGCATTTAAAGTTATTCGCTTGGCAACTTATTTGCTTGGTAAGGCAGCAAGCAATTATTTTTTTACTTGTTTAGAAAACCTTCACACATGATTTTTATGTATATGCTTTGATTTAGAAGATTTAAATAAATTTTGGCCATATATAAACACTAGTATCTCTGATAAGAACCTTATAGCATTTTTTGGAAAAATATTTTACAATGGATGTATTATTGGCGTTACCCGACATCTGTATAAACATGTTTTGATTGGAGGAAGTACATTCTCAAGGAGTAAACAAGACCCAGATAATGTCTTGCGAGTGCTGTCAGAGAAGATGCTAGGACTGTCAGGGAGTTTCACTAACGTATTCTGTGGTCCACATGTCCATCTGGATCAACCAGGTTGAGTGAGAAGAAATTTGCAGGAGTCTGAGGTACCACAGGAGGTTGGAGGACAACTTCCAGTCTTGAGTTCACTATAGCTCAGAGACTAGATTAATGGTTCAGTAGTAAAGTTGGTCCAAGAGAAGTGTCATGTCCCTGAATTAGTAAGATGGAAACCAAGCAATAATTGGACAATAAGTAAGTAAATTAAATATTTAAAATGCAGATATAAATAATTATATTACAATTATAATTACACTCAATTATATTACAATTATAATAATGATAGTATTATGATTGTCAAATTAGCAAAATTAATATACTAAATAAATATTAACTAACAGTATTATAAATAGATATTTTAGGTTGTGCTCTAATCAATAATCATAATATAATATAAAGCAAAATAATTAATATTATAAATATCATAATAATAAATTACATAAAATAATATACACATTAATATAAAATCAGTTACTATAGACAATATCAGGCAGCAATGCAAATCTGGGGACATCAGAAATAATATAAAACTTATCTTTGAATAAAATGAAAGACTGCAGCAAGTCTGACGTAAACACCCACAATCGATTTATACAAGGCAGTGTTTAGTTTCGATTTAGGGGGGATAAAAGAGCAGTGGTCAGTATAAATGAAACAAGCCAGTCTTAGGGGTAAGCGCTGACTCTTGGGAGCTCTGGATTAATTTTTGTTAATTAAAAAATAATAGTCAGTGAACAGTCATACACTTTCAAAAGGTGGCAACTATGAAAGGGTGTGTCCTCTGATTATGAGTCTCTAGAAGATATAAAAAAGGGAATAGATGGAGACATAAAAAGGAGAAAAAAACACAGAGAAGTACAAACAGAAAATAAAAGAGATAAAAATAAAGAATTCAGATTTCAAGGAACTAGACGCACTTAATCATGTGAGTCATTCTCACTTAGTAATAATAATCTGACACTCCAAAATATCTGATTGATGAATACTTTTTAATGCTTGAATAAATAATCGTAAGGTTGTCTGCTGTAGATATCCCCGAAACATATATATTTCCTAAATGACCCATACAATGCTAGAAGCCAAGTAATCTGCTTATTTTCTGAAGCTTTAGATATATACTAAACGTCTGTGATTGCTGCAAATAGAATTATTTTCTGAGGCTTTATATATTGCATTTTTTGTCATATATGCCATTCAGTAGAAGTTAGGAGGACTAACATTATGCAGGGAAATATATGTTTCTTTATTTGTTCAGTATTAATGACATTAACTGATTATGCTTTGATCTGATTATTAATGAAATATTCCATTAAGGCCATCATGATTATAACTTTATGAATTGGTAGTGATTTCTCCTAGCATTATATTGATTATAGGCATGAAATAAATCTTGGATGAATGTAGAGATATATCTGATTGTTTAAAAGATTGTCTTAATGAGTGTTTGCTACTTATTGGGAGGTAGGGTGTGAGGGAAGTGGTGCCTAAAAACCCCACTCAAGTCCGCCCCTAGGACCCAAGGCAGGGATGGGCCATGGAGGGGTGGCAAGTCCACTTAAGGTTCCGCCCAATCCCAAGGCATGGGTTGGGCTGCGGAGGGGTGGGGGTCCCACCTAAGATCCGCTGCGGCCATGGAGGGATGGTAGGGCTAGACTACTTAGCGCTCCCCCGACTGTCCCCAATAAGTTAAGTGTCTTCCGAGGTGATGACATGGGTGGAGAATGCAGTTACTAAGTCGCCGAGAAGAAAAGATTGTGGTACGCAATCTCTTGGGCTTGGCAAAGTACTTCAGGGCGGATCCATCCATGCCACTCCTCATATGTCTTCTTAATTGCATGTATGATTATGTTTATATTTTGGAAATCTAGATATTATTGCTAATAGATATATGTGTATGCAAAAATGTTGTTCATATGGTGAATGCAGAATTCAATCTAAGATTGTTTCATTAAAGAGAACATTTATTTGAAAAGAAGAAACCCTAAACCTAATTTACAAGCGAATTCTAGGGAAAAGTCAGGTAAGGGACATTACAAGAAGATTGTCCAATAAGGCCCAAACCAACCGAAAACCACTTTCATTGACAGTTAAAGTAGTGAGGCCCAGTCCAACTACTTAGTTTTAATGTCCTTATTTGCGATTGTAATTGTAGATAGAGTATGTCTCAATCCATAAGCAAAGTGCTGGTACATGTGGATAATGAGTGCAACTCCATTCACAAGAGGAGTGTAGTACTTGTGAATAGTGAGTGTCTTGATACCCTGAATCATGGATTTGAGGTGTGTCCTAGTCCATGAATTATATTTATAACTTAGTGTACTGTGAGTGTTTTCAAGCTCATCAAAATTTTTAAAGGTGATATGATGATGGGGGTTGGGAGGGTAAGTCTTAAAGTTAGATAAACTATTAAGTGGTGTCCGTGTAGTTACATGTAACTACATTTCCTCATTGTATATATTCATGTTTCTATCCAATAAAATGATTGCAACATTTGGACCTGTCATGTCCCCTTTTTTGATAAATCTGGAAAGGTGTCTTTTGGAGGGTAAGGAGGAGAATTAAGAGATCTAAATAAGCAAGGCACAAGAGCAAAGGAGGTATGCTTCTGATAATAAACAAATTCCTTTCAAAGAGATTGAGCATCCTGTTCATCTATTGCATCGAGGACAGAAGCCCTTTATGCAGGAGATTGGAGGACAGAAACCCCCTGATTTCCATCACTTGATTAGTGGACGAAAATCCCTGATCCAGACGTGGGGCAATCTCATTCAGAGATTGCATTGGAGCTTCATATTGATAGGCAATTGGAATTCAAGGTAAAATCACTCTGAGATAATTCTTAAATATTGCATTCATATTTGATGTTTTTGGCAATTTGTTTAACGCCTTGTTGATTAAGCAGGATTAGTGGTATTTGTGGCTGTTTGAAGTTTTGAACAGAGCCAAATATTGCATTCATATTTGATGTTTTTGGCAATTTGTTTAATGCCTTGTTGATTAAGCAGGATTAGTGGTATTTGTGGCTGTTTGAAGTTTTGAACAGAGTCAAACTCATGATATTGTGATGCTTTTGTGGCTCCTAGAATAAAGCCAAACTCATACGAAACAAGCTGCTTTCAAAGAGCCAATTATCTGTAGCAGCTACTTGTATAGAGTCATGTGAAATTGGCAAAGAATATTGTTTTGACTGTGTAATTAGTTCTGATCTGGTCTAGCTGTGCATAAGAGATTCATTGATGGCGATTTCATTGGTATCAGCTGTTTCACTAGCTGACTTGGGGTTTGTTCTATGGCTGCCTTCATGAGGGCTGATTGCACATTTCAATCCTGTATTCTGGCCACTCCTTTATGGACCTGATCCACCTGGAATTGAAGATCTATTTGAGCATTGATAGAAGGCACTTTTTGGTGTATTGAGGACAACTCCTGCAGGGCTGAGTACTGGCATTATTATTACATATTTTAGTATCCATAAATGCTGTATATATAATTCATAGTGGAGATTTAATAATTGCATAGTCAAGTATAAATAATTGAGCAGCTTGCCACCAATATTTGTATTCAAATTTGAATCTGATCCTAGCTGTTGCTCTTATAGGAAAAATTATTTGTTGAAATTTATTGAGCTAAATTGAATTTATAAAATATTCCGGTGCACAATATTACAGGACCTAACAAAAATTAGGGGGGGAAATCTTAGCTTAGTTGGTCTTCCAAAGTTTACCTCTCAACAAACTGTGTGACTGTTTAAAATTTTAAATAATAGCAAAGCAAATACCCAAATGTACCTCCTACCATTAATCTACAAACCAAAACAAACATATGTACGACTTCTGTTCTTATCCATATTACCAAATCCAGCAGGATCCAGATTTTATGGATCGGCAAATTTGGCTGATTCAGTCAAACTTTTCAATTCCTAATAGATATTTTACTGTTTTTTTTTTTATTCTGATTTCTGAATTTGTTTTTAGCTCGTGAACAAATCAGTTTTTTTAAACCTGGTAACAATGCTCTTTTGACATATCTCAAGTGGATACTTATGAGGCAGCTTTTGCAAATTAAGCTTTTACTCAAAAGAAAACCATGAAGTAGCTTTTGCAAATAACCGAAGTTCAAAAGAAACTTTATGCATGATCAGTGTTCACAATCATTGTTCAGAACAGATTTAACATTACAAGGATTATCCAAACAAAATGCAATTAAAAGTAAAGCTGGCCATTTACTCAAACTCCATTCATACCATATATGCAACCATGAGGCAGCGAAATACACTATGTTCTTTGAAGTTTGCACAATATCCTCTCAAGATTGACATGAGAGAGATGACTAGGTTCAAGGATTCAAAAATCTATTAAAATCAATTCTGCAAAAACTGAGAGGAATTACATAAACTATTTCACCGAGGTTGCAAAGTTGGATAACATAAGTACCATGTGGAAGAATCATTTTGATGTGAATTTAAATTTGCCAGAAAAACAACACAACTTCAATTTCTTTAGGGTAAAATGTCCGGAACTTATACATCATTTCATAATTAAGCCTCTACTTCAGAGATGCTAGAACATGAAATGAACATAAGTGCCTAACCAAAGACCCTGGTAAGAGACTGGTTTGGTTAGTGTGGATATAGATTTAGTATTTAGAATTTTAGAAATAAAACAACACTTGATGAATGAATTATAAATGTTAATTTTTTATGTCTCGTCATAGCCAGAACACCTTCAGGATATATGAGACCAATCTTGTGAGAAAAAGGTGACTTTTTCACTTCACCTTATATAAGTTGTTAAAATTTTGTAACCCTTAGATTTTGACTTTAAGACCTAGTTCTGGAGCAAACCAAGCCTTCCCAAATAACTTAGTTACTAAAGAAAGTAAGCAAGAAGTTCACCTACTATATCCAGGATGAATACAAGGAAGGGTACTAAATATCTTATCATACGCTTAAATATTTCTAGATCTATATCAGTTTATTTCTTAATCTATTATTTCTATGACAATCTTAAGCATTTCATGAATGTAGATTTAAAATTTACTCTTTCAACAAAACATACACATTCCTATCATATTACCCTGAATTGGAGCTAGAAATAATCAGTGCGGTGATTACAAAGGTGCCATAAACTGCAGTCATGGCAAATTGTGCCAACATATTAGCACTCATAGAACTATAAGTCAAGCGCACTAACATTCCTCCCTTCAACTTGCCTTTGGACACAGGATAAAAAGGTTTCGCATACACGAAAATCAAATATAGCGTTCGGCCACAACATAAATAAATTGCTCGCTCCATTGAAATGAAATCATTTTATTTGCATGCACAACAAATGTTATAAGTGTTGGATGTGAGCTGAGATTTAGTAAGATGTTGCATTTTCATGTTGACTCAATAATATAAATTTCTCAAAATATGGGGAAATGAACCTACCTTACGCTTGCCTGCTTCAAGCATCTCTGTGCGAGAAGCAGCCGGAGACGCCCCAACTTGTGAGGAGGCCATCGAAGAGCTTTCCTTGGCTCCTCAGGGACGATGGCAATGATGCTGCAACCACCTCAATTCTATGCATACAGAGAGTATTTCAGCAATTTCTGCCCCACAAAGCCCTCGGCAACGCTGTCAGCACCGACACCTTTCTAAACTCTATCATCCACAAGGTCCAACACACAATTCCACGGTTCTCAAACGGCCAGGGCATAATATCCACCATTATTCAATTCCAAATCCTACCAGATCGCACCATTACAAAAATTTCAAGATTAATATAAATCAAAAACCCTAAATTCCCTCCATATTGCCCAAAAACCAGAAAATTCCCTTCAAATTTCCAGATCGCGCTAATTTTACAAAAGGCTACAGCCGCAAAAACTGTGAATCTCCTCTAAAGAAAGCCCCGGTTAATCTCCAACTTTCTGCACATAAAAAATGTATTGCCGCTCAAGTTATTCCCTGAACAATGCCTCTGCAACGCTGCTGGCAAAATGTGCCTTCAGAATCGAAATCTTAACCGCATTTATAGAAGAGAGCAAATTCCCCACAAAATTAATATAAAAAATAGGCTCCCGTTAAAATTGCTCAAATCTAATATATCTCAAATCGCCAAAGCTATATATTTCTGATGTAAACAAAACTATGATGGTTCGCATCAATTTTACCAAAACTTGTCCCGATTTTTACAATTATTTACATGCCCTTTCTAAAACAATACGTTCGAAGAAAATGAAATCGGATGAGATGATTCGATTCCGCAAAAATAACTCAAAAACTGGAAAAAAAAAATTACAGAAACCTCTTTCGATTTCACAATGACTCAAATAAAGCCTCGAATTTTTCAGAGTAAATTTATTCTTTGATACACACGAGGGCAGCCATGACCGATCTAAAGGACAAATCGGCCAACTCTGAACAAAGAAGGAAAAAATACAATCAATTTACGAGATTTTGTTGCAGCGTATGATGTGAATTTTTTGGATTTTTCAATTGGGAGGCCTGTGCTTTGTTTGCCCACTTCTCTGGTGACCGACACGTGTGCCACTCGACTAGCAACCCTAGGATTGTTAGCTTTCAGCACATGGAAGTAAAGCCTTCTTGTCGCCGGTGACACTGAGCCGGCTTCCGGTTTTGGGATTGTTATTATTATATTTTATATTATATTCTATCGGCTAATTATGTGTTGAATGTTTTCTGACAAATATTCAACTAATATAGTTTCTTTGAAATTTTTTAATGTTTGAACTGTTTTTTTAATATATGTTAGCGATTTATTTATTTATTTTTGTTAAATACATCCATTTTGTTCGAGTTAAGGCAAAGATAGTGTTATAGGTAGTAGGGTAAATGTGAAGATTCGGTTTTAGGTTTGAATATTCGTTCGTGCCTTTCACTTTAATGATCCCTCCCGCCTTGATGAATTGAGAAGTGAACTGCATTCTAAGTGAGCAATGGGTACGTTGATACGGATATTCACATAATATTGTGGTAAAAGAAAATTATAGTTATTAAGAGGATAATAGTTTCTATTTTTCTAAGTGGGTTTTTAGATGGTGATTGATAAAAGATTTAATGGAGTAATATAAGATTAAAGAGAGATGAATATAATGTAGTGAGTGGTAAAGATGATTTCAAGATAGGGAGTGAATGTATGGAAATATGATTATAGTGTGATAATAGTAAAATGTATGGAAAATGATGTAAATAGGGGGATAAATTGGCATGAATGGGAATTAGGTCATGAATTAAGGTGAATACAAGAGTGTGTCACTTGTCAATATGTTATTATTGTGATAGGTCGAATTTAAGCGTTAGAAAACAAGCAGCAAGTAAAAGAGTGCAAATAAACACCAAAACAACCTACACTTCAAAATTAGCCTAAGTTGGAAACAAAACAAGATAAAAGCAACAAAATGGAACTTTATACCTTGCGTCGAATCGATCCTTTGGTTGGCCCTTCGATCTTTGATGTGTATGCTCCTTGGATGGCAAGTAGATGCAAGTTAAGTGATGTTGTGAGGATGAGTGCAAGTGGGTGAAAACAAGAAAATGGCTAAGTAAAAGATGAGAAACAAAATTGCAAGAGTTTGGCTAGCACAAATGATCTCCCCCAAAATGAGAGAAAATAGGGGGTATTTATAGGATTTTTGAGAATTCCTAGGGGAAATGGATGGTCAAGATTGAGCCACCAAATATCAAGATGTGGGGCTAAGGTGAGTTGAGAACTCACAAGCCCTCACATCTTGACATGTGGCATGTGATATAGCCCTGAAAGGTGAAGTGGACATGAGGTGGAAGGAGAAGTACATGACATGGAAAGTGGTACAAAGTACCTTGGGATTGGACAAGATCTCCTCATAAAGGAGGTCCTTGTCCCCATGTGGGTGAGAGGACAAGTGGGGAATTAAAAATTCCTCAAATATTCCCATGGGGAAAAGGGAAGGAATTTAAAATTCCTTAAATGCATTGGGGGATTAAAAGTGAATTAAAAATTCATATGGGGAATGGAGATGCCTTGTCAAAAAGAAAAGAATCTTAATAGGGTTGACTCAATTAAGTGATTAGGATTGTGCAAGTACTTGATTAGACTAATTAATGAAGATTAGAAGAGGGTTAGATCTCACATGTGCACTTGATGTGATAAGTCAAAGATCACATGGGGAAGAGTAATGAAGGATTAGAGAAGGGTTAGGTGGCTAAGAGAGATTAGAGGCCAACTTGCAAAGTTGAGGATGTGACACATCCTAATCAAGGATTAGGCATGTGCACATCTTAATGATGGGATTAGAAGAAGGATTAAGATAAGATAAAAATGATGGAGGATGTGACATGAGAGGAATTAAATAAATTAATCCAATTGATGGAATGAGGACTAAAGAGATAAGGTGTTATTGATTAAATACCTTAGGGATTTGGCAGAATTAAAGCTATTAATTAAATAATAGTAGTATTACTTAATTAACGAAAATAAGACGAAAGGGGATGAATTTGGATAAATTAAGTGTCCAAATTTAGATGTCCACAATTATATTAAGGCATTCCTATCAAAGTGGGAATAAAACTAAACTAGAAATGATATCATTATGTTAATTTCACCATTACAATAACAAATTGAACCCTAAACATTGAAAATAAAAAATTATATAGCACATTACAACTAAATTAAAAATGAAAATCAACTCCCATTTATGGGGCTAGGAATATTAATTCTTCAAATTTGAAAGGTGTCAAATGGATTCCTCTCCATGGCTAGGAATGAAAGGAAGTCGAGCGAGTGGAAACAGCTTCCTACACTAATCTAAGTAGGAGAGAATTACAAAAAATTCTATAAACACCTTATATAGTTACAGTAATGAGAAACACATAGAAAGAATGGGATAGAACAAAAAACACATAAACAAAAAACACCAAATATACATGGGGAAAACCCTTTCAGGTAAAAAAACCCCACCCTCCAAAAGCATAGTACTATTGTATTAAATCAAATAGAGGTTACAATGCAACTCTAAGTACAAAGCTTCTTCCACAAGTGCCTCAAAATAAACACTTGTTTTGGAGTGAATCCAGCAACACTTTGTTACCTACAAACAAACTATGCATTCTACAATGCAAGGTATACAATATATAGAGAACACAAGCCAAGAGAAGCATCTAGAAGGGGATGGGAATCCAAATACACATGGCACAATATCCCATGCCATAGACATGCATTTGGACACATGTACAATATTCCCTTACACCCCTTACAACTGTCATAACATGCAATATTCTCTCTCCAAGCTTGGGTGCTCAAAATATGCTCATAATAGCTTATGACAGATGCCTTACAAATGTCATAAAATTTTCCACAAGATCCATTATAAAATTCATCAGAGAATCTGTCATAATTGACCAAAATATCTTATTCTCTTACAACATGTCACAACCCAACTTGGGCGCCAACTTTCTCCATGCATAAAGATGTCTTATGATGCATCATAGAATATATAATAAGTCAATGTTCCAAAGTGGGACTGAAGTATCCCACCCTGTTCTAAAATACTTGCTACTAAAACTACCTTAACTGATTTTTTTGGTTTTTGTATGGTTTTTGGTTTGTTTTGGTTTTTTGCAAGATAATGCCAAGAAATGTAAATGATATATATATTTACAAGTACAAGAAGATAAATAGAATCAAATGCAATTAACACTTTCAAATCATATATATTTATGAAAGCTTTTACAACTTTTTCATACTTGGATAGCCATGGCACAATAATTTGTAAATCTAGAAATGTATATCAGCAAATGGGAAAACCTCATAGATGGATGCCTAGCACCAGATAATGATTTCTCCACCTTAGAAATGCCTCAATTTGTTTCCCAAATTCTGGTCGCTCTTAATGAAGGTGATAAGAAGCACAAAGGCTAGGTGTTTTAGCCTAGATTTCAAACGTCGCCCCTAAGTATGATGTACAACCTGGAAAGGAAAAGTTGTACAACCTAGAAATGGTTGAAAGGTATGGCCCAACAAGGTTGTAACAACAAATAAATAATCAGCAGTTGATAACCTTCTAATCATAAACAATATTCTTCACAAACCCCTAAAATAATCTCTCAAATGAGCACAATGTGACTTCTGAATGAAAGCCACTTGATGTTTGCAACCTTTGGGTGATATTTCACACCTGTGGGAAGCACAATCAGAGAGAAATAACGTTCTTTATGACCAATATGCAGCAAAACCCTATTTTTCTCCTCTCAGCAAGAATTCTCCAAATTTATTAATGTTTGAATAATGAATGAATGCTTTTCAAAATGCTTTTTATACCTCCTCAAGATGGCACGATTTCCCAAGTGCCTATTACACATTAAATAATATAATTTATTTGATTTTGTTGACTTTATATTGCTCAAAACAATGACTTTATATCATTTAATATGCCTTTATAATAAAGTCAATAAGTCATTTAATGCTTTCATTTTATAATTAATTAATTATTATTAAAGTGTGACTTTAATAATAATTAATACCATAAATCCATCGATAATCATCATTAACTAACTTTGTCAGCACCAAAAGGTAATCCACTAAATCCTCTGCTCACCCGAGTTCCTTATTATAAATAGTAAAACTGGACCCCATCAACTAAGTGACATACTAAAAATAGTAAGTATGCATAAACTAAGTCCAAAACACCTCCAGAAGGTAAACCCTGAATAACACCAAGTCCCTGAGAAGAAAAAACCATAAATGGCCATCAGAAGAACCTAATAACTCCTACACAAGGCCCTCTAAACAACAATATTAGCCTACGAGGGCCAAATGATAGGCTAATCCATCAAAATACCAAAGCGAGCTAAGAAGGGGGCATTATAGTCCACCCTCGCTAAAATTGCTTGTCCCCAGCAATCTCAACTCTAGATGTTGCAAGATATCCTCTCTCTCCCATGTAGCATCCTTTACCAGCAAATCCCTCCACTTAACCAAATATTCCTTGATGACTCTATTATGTAAACAATGCTCCCTAGAATCAATAATAGCCTCAAGAACTAATATCAACTTTCCATCCTCATCAAGGGGTGGCAATGTTGTAGAAGGGATAACATTATGTCCCAACGCCTTCTTGAGGTGAGACACGTGAAATACATTATGCACTCTACTATCTTTCAGTAGCTCCAGCTCATAAGCCACCTCTCCTATACACCTAGATATCATGAAAAGACCACAATAACGTGGCTTGAACTTCTCAGCTCCACTCTTCCTAAAAGTGGATTGCCTATACGACTACAGCATGAGGTAAACCATATCATAAACCTCAAAAGACCACTCCACCCTATGTTGATCTATATATTACTTTTGCTAATTTTGTGCCCTCTAAATATTATCTCTCAAAGACTGCATAATATCCTAAATATCCTATAAGAGATCTCAGGCACTTGGCACTCTAATGTCCTCAAAGAGCAAATCCAAAAACTTAGGAGCATAATAACTGTATAGATCCATAAATGGTGACATGTGGATAGACATGTGAAGTGGTATTGTAACTATACTCACATAAGTGAAGCCATTCGCCCATGCCTTTTGTCGCCCCACTATATAATTTCTAAGGTATCCCTCCACCCACTTATTAACAATTTATGTATTTCCATATATCTGTGGATGATAGCTAGTACTCAAAGTAAGCTCAGTGCCACAAATTTTGAACAACTCTTGCCAAAAATGGCTCACGGATTTACTATCCTAATCACTGACTATACTCTAAAGCAACCCGTGAAGCTTGAATACCTCATGAAAGAACAAATCAACAAATTGTGATGTAGTGTAAGTGGCTGATATAGGAAAGAAATGAGCAATTTTTGTGAGCCAATCAACCACCACATAAATACAATCCCTGCTTTGGGCTTTGGGCAAGCCTGTGATGAAATCCATCAAAATACACTCCCATTTCTTACTTAAAATGGGCAAGGGATGAAGTAAACTAGTTGGAAATGAGTTGTCCTATTTATTCTGCTAACAAGTGGGACACTCCCTTACATACTTAAGAACCTCAAACGTAAGTCCTTTCCATGTGAAGCAAACCTGAATCCGACTATATGTCTTGTAGTACATCTAGGGTGTCTTGCCATAGGTACATCATGGAAAGCTCTAAGTATCCTTTTCTTCATCACTAATCTGGGTACCAATAATATCCTACCCTTGTAAATGATCAAGTCATTTACAGTAGAGTATCTCTCATCAAACACTATACCATCAACAATCTTAGAAGCCCAATCATCCTTAGCATATTCAACTGAAATCCGCTCTCTCCAATTAGCTGAAATTTTCCCAATAGAACATAAATGTGGCCTCTAAGATAATGCATCAACAATTATATTATTCTTTCCTTTGACATATACTATGTCAAAGCCATGTGCCTATAGCTTACTAACCCACTTCTACTACCGGTCATTCAAGTCACGTTGATTGAGGAAATGTTTCAAGCTATTGTGATCTATTTTGACAACAAACTTAGTACCCACAAGATACTGCTTGAATTTGGCCAAAGCATGCATGATGGCCAACATTTCCTTATCATAGATGTTGTAAGTCCTCTCTATACCCCTCAATTTTTTTCTCTCAAAACAAATAGGATGCTTATCCTGCATAAGTATAGCACCAATACACTCACTTGAGGCATCGCACTCAAGCTCAAAGTGCCTAGTGAAATCTGGTATAACAAGTGTTGGGCACAAACTCATAATTTGTTTGAACCTTGTTAATGGGTTTTTTTGCACTTCTCAACACAAGCAGAACATGAATGTCCTATCTCTCTTGAAAGGTGAAAATCTGCAAATGAGTTTTAGAAAATCACCCCATGGTCTTTCGGGTGTCAGGTCATGACTGCAAAAACAACTCAATGGTTTGATGTGATTTGTTGGTAATCACAAGGGGCCTTTATGGTTCACAAAGCATGGATTTATTGAGTCTATAACAAAGTTTCAGAATTCTAGAAATAGGTGAACAATGAAAGCAATTTCATGACAACAATATGAAACTTAACTGTTCATCAGATTTAGCTATGTAGTGATGCTGGAGATCCTAAACTAATTTAGATTTTAAGAAAAGTCAAAAGGTTGAAAGGTTGAGAGGTTATTCTAACTCTAAATCTATGAACAAAAACAACAATAACCGGTGCTACAATAGACAGACTCCCACAACCAAGTTTTTCTTAACCAAGAGAAACCTACAGTATCACAAAACCAATGCAATCTTCTAAGGCTCTTTGCAAATTTTTAGACTATAACATTCACCTATTAAGCATGAACACACAACTAAACTTAAGTGGAGCATGTAAATAAGCTCATAATAGATTTACAAAGTGATCTATCATCAATAAACCACAAAAATCATGAGTTGGAAGTGCATCAAATATTGTAACAAATAGCCACCATTGAAGTCATTCAAGAGACTAACAAGGTGAAAATAAAACCAAACAGTAAATAAACTAGCTAAAATAAACTTGGAGGTTGAATCATGCACACTAATGAGCAAGCTCAAAGAAAACACCCAACTTCAATGCTTCCTTCTATTGCTTCAAAATGCCTTTTACAACAACTCATCTCTCTTTGCAAATGAGGAGCAAGCCTCTATTTATAGTTTTCCAAAGCCCAAATGAATGGCCAAGATGATTTACAATGAATGACCCAAATTTAATTCAACTTAGGGTTTACATTAAGTCCA
Source organism: Sequoia sempervirens (assembly GCA_007258455.2). NCBI lineage: Eukaryota > Viridiplantae > Streptophyta > Pinopsida > Cupressales > Cupressaceae > Sequoia > Sequoia sempervirens. Next base: position 24,577,861 of record VDFB02379711.1, on the reverse strand, counting down.
AGATAAGTACAATATTTTATAATATAAAATTGGCTTCTATTTGTCTTTTCCCAATTTTGTCTTGTAGCCTATTTTGTCTTCTAATCAGAAACTATAAAAAAAATTCTTCTATTAAAATCATATTTCCAGCTCATCAGCATGGATTCTTAGATAAGTCCTTCCCCTTTCAATATTTAGTTAGCATCCTCCTAGCGCACATCCATAGGCAAACCTATCTCCACTTTGGCAATTTGAATTAAAATCTCCCTTCTTCACACGTCTTCATATGTTGGTTCTTTTAATGAATTGATCCATTATCCCTCCAAGCATTCTTAAAAGCACCTATGTCATAAAATACCATGATTTAAATATCCAAAAATGATAAATTTCCCTCATTTAAAATATTAAAATCTAACAATTTATAGTTCATCAAGAAAATTTTATTTTTTGAAAAAACTTTCCATTTCGGGAAATTAAATTTTGAGGAGATTTCACTTTTGAGGGCCATAGCAAAGTGAAAGTCAAAGGGTTAGACACCATTGCAATGACATTCCACACAAGGCATCCTATGGACGACGTCCCACACCAAGATTTCCACAAATCCTCAACACCGAGCAAATTTGAGTTTTATCCATTTTGGCATGTGGGGAAATGATAGTTTTGAGGCCTAGATTACAACACCCCTTAAATTTTCAAGAAAAAATCAATGCAAAAAAATGGAATGTGGAAGCCATAAGGTGGGAAGCTAGACAAGTTTGCATAGTAAAAACGACATTGGGAACCACGACATCCGCAAGGCGGCTTCCCGCATGAAAAGTTCTGCAAAGCCAAATTCTTTAGCAATTTTGAGTTTTTTCAAATTAAGCACATGAAAGCTGCATTAGATGGGTGCCTAGACCTACTTCACGATGATTTGGCCCCTTTCAAAAAGTGTAGAAATTTGGAATGTAGAAGTCAGAGGGTTCGACATCGTTTGCAATGACATTTCATAAACGAACTTCCGTAGACGGAAACCTACGGACGAACTTCTACATACGGACTTCCACAGACGAACTTCCGCAGACGAACTTCCATGGACAGAAACCCACAAAGAAATTTTTGCAGAGTCTTAAAACTTAGTAAATTTGAGATTTTACAATTTTAGCACGTGGAAAAGGGGAAGAAAGAGTGCCTAGACATATTTCCTTAAGACTTGACCCATTTTGAAAAATGTAGAAATTTGGAATGCGGAAGCCAGAGGGTCCGACACCATTTGCAACGACATTTCGCAAACAGACTTTCGCGAACGAACTTTCGCAATGAAATTTTCACAATGTCTAAACACTTGGTGAATTTGACTCAAACCTCTTTGGGTATGTGAAAATATTCATTTTATGGGCCGTAGATGTTGAAAACTTAAAGTTTACACTCTTCTTTTGAAATGTAGAGGTTTGGAATGTGGAAGCCGGAGGGTCCTATGCCATTTGCAATGGTATTTCACAAATGGACTTCCGTGGACAAACTTTCATGGACGGACTTCCCCAAATGGAAACCCACAGACGAAAACTCGCATTGAAATTTCCACAACTCCTCCAAACTTAACAAAACCTTGGCAGTTCATTTAGGCATCATGGAAACATCCCAAATCCAAAGGTAAAGTATCCCCAAAGTAAAAAATTGAAGGCAAAAGTGAAGCAAAAAGAGAGGGGGCCAAGCCAACAGAAGCTAAGCAAAAGCAAAAAAAAGGGGTCCCTACCTTTAGCGAGGCATGTGTGCAAAACATGCATAACAAATGGCGACTTTGTTGGGGAAATGCTCCAAAATATTTCGATGACAAACTGAAATCACGAACCCATAATCTCAGGTTTCAACCCTCACACTGGGCCAAACAAACTGAAACACTTGACCGAAGGATCAAAACCACTAGTCAATCTAACCTTTTGTATGCTGAAAATCCAAGTGTGTGCAAATGTATTCATTCCCATCCTTAAGTCACTACAGGAAACTAAGCTCTATCTCAAGTTAAGCTACGTAAGTGATTCTCACTCCAAAATCAACCTGGACATTACCTCACTACTAGTCAGGCATTCATAGCCTCGACAAGGTTGTCGTTGTGATTCTCCTGAACATTTCTCTATTGTCAATCGGGCATCCATAGCCCCGGTAGAGTTATTCGAATCCTCCTAAAAAGTTGAATTTTCTCTTTTGATTTTTATTGTTTTCCTTTCTTTCTTTCATTTTATTTCTTTTGATCTTTTCTTTCCTTTTCATTTCAACCCACAAGCTGTGAAGCTTGCACTTAGGGCTGAGAATCACAATGGCACTAAAGCATAATTTAAGATTTTTCACATAACTCAACTTCACAAAGGAGCCTACAATGACCTTAGGATTCTTAAAGTGTGTGAAAGGTATAATATTTCAGAATACATCATAATCAGATTAAACCAACTATTTATCCTCTTTGGATCAAACATCTAGACCATTTGACACTAATAGAAAACCTTTTCCATCCACTCTGAAATCATGATTAGAGTTTCTCAAATAAATACTTAGAATAATCCCAGATAATTCAAAATTATTGTTGTGCCCGCAAACATAACCAAAAGAAAATAGAGGGACTCCAAGAAAAGAAGCAAAGTGAAAGTAAACCCAAACTAAAAGCAAACCACCCTAAGGAAACCATCTAAACTAACCAAAGTAGGAAAGCAAAAGCAAACCAAAGAGAAACCACCCTAAAGCAATCTAATCTACAACAAACCATCTAATCTAACAAAAGTAGGAAAGTGAGCTATGGACAAAGAAACCTACAATTAACAGGGTGATCATTACAATCCTAAGCAATGCAAATTTGTCTTTGTATTCCGCAACATAAAACCTCACATTATAGCATCCACATGTTCAATAATAAAATAAGGAAAAACCAAGAGTTGAGGTGATTCTCAAAGCCCGTGGTCAATCCATAAACAAGTTCTTCTTGCTACGCCTCCATAATCAAAATGATAAGTATGAGCATTCATGAGAGCAGGGAAAGATAAAACATGGATGTCATTCTGTGAAGGCAACAATATTCGATGATTCAGAGTGTACATGGCATCATCTATCCTTGCATTGGCAACTTCAAGAGGGTGCAATTGGTGGTGCAAGATTCCTCTTACATTGCAAATCTGTAGACCATAAGTGGAGTTATCAGGAAATATACCATGTAAAGAGTCAAAAGCATCATATTCATGGAATGTTTCACCTAATTATGTAGTTGAATAGGGTTGAGGAAACAAATTATCCAACACTTCTTCCAAGCTCTCCCCATGATCCACAATCTCCATTGGTTGCTCTTTAAGGAGATACACACTATCATGCTAATAATTTGTAGCCCTTATGTCCATTGAGTTGTCGTTCTCAAAATTCAACACATTTTCCTCCTTAATTTCCTTCATGTTGATTTCAATTTGATGATGCTTCATGTCATAACAACATGATATGGACAAATATGTTCTGCTAAAGCCATTGACATGTGAAAGGAGATCAGGGCCAAACAAGGTGGAAAAACTCCCTATTGCAGCCTACAATTGGCATGGTACATCATACTTAATGGCAACCTCCAAGACTTCCTTGCTCTGATCTTATCCTTGTTGTTCATGCATGAATAGCTGAAGTGGTTCATCAACCAAGTCATTGGTATCTTCAAGTTGCTGTTCATCATAACACTCATTGATTTCCATGTGTTCATCACTGCCATATGCTGAAACGGTATCATTTTCCTCATCCAGGACCTCAATTGCTTCATCATCTGGAGGTTCAGGTAATATATCCTCGTCATCATTGTCTGCTGAAATTTCCCCTTGTTCAGTGTCATTATGATTATGTAGTATAGCTCCCAATGGAAAGAAACCAGTGAATGACTCCACTATGTCAAGGGGACCGAAAGCTGATATGTGATTTCCCTCTGAGGATTCCTCATGAATTTGACCATCAACCATGTGTAAATCATCTACAAAAGGGAAGGGCTCTTGATGGTTACCCAATGGTTCAACACTTAGGTCTGTCATATCATTATTAGGACTGTATTGTTCCTCTTCTATTGTTGTCCCAAAATCTTCTTGTGAGTTGCACTTAGCTAAGTCATCCCTTGATTTGGGTTTGTTTACTTTGAGGACACCTTTTACAGTAACAACAAGAGGCTTTGTAATAGGCTGCCCCATTCGTTCTTTGACTTGCCTAATTGTTGTTTGGCACAACTCACATGTGAGATCCAAATGTGTTGAATCATGTAGCCTACACCAATTTGGTAGCAACAACTCCTCCAAATCTATCTAGTGTTGTAATTCTGACCAGTCCTTCATGAGCCTTGAAATGAGTTCATCCTGCCTTTCTAATATTGGGTCTTCATCATCACTTGAAGAAGAGGATTTTTTATCAGTTCCTTCATCTCAAGGTTGATCCAACCTATTTGATTCTTCCTTTTCAGAGACTTGACCTTCAATAGCCTCTATTTCATCTGAACATTTACTAACTATTGTTGTTCTAGGGACTTCAACTTCTTCCTTCTGACCTTCAACATCTATGATGGATATTTCAGTGTTTATTGTTGTAGACTTTCCTACGTTAACTTTTGTATGTTGCCTTTCATCTTCCAATTATCCTTCCACTTCAATAGATGATTCCTCTTCATTGTTGGTCAGTTGCTCAATGTGGTCTAAACAACTTTTGACTTGATCGATGATATCTACACATGAAGAGCAAGTTAGTTTTGAATGAGGTGCATTATGCACCCTGCACCATCCAGACACTTGTATTTCTTCTAAGTTGAATCCATTATCACTGCTTAGTTGTTCCTTGATCAAGTCCTCGAAGGCTTTGGTTGCAACATCAGCAAGTTCTTCTTCTAAATTTGCAAGAACTAACGGTTCATGCACATCCCAAAATAAGATTTATCCTTGCAATGCCATTTCAATTCTGCCTAAGAAGGTTAAACATTCCAATTCATGGTGCTTGCAAGTGTTATGAATTATGCATTTTTCCAACAATGTGAAGTGATGCAATGGTTTGTTCAACCTTGTACTCAAATCTTCTTGAAGCTGAATAATATTAACTTGAAGTTGTTCCATCTCAGCTCATATTTTTATTTGTATTTTCTAACTTTTAAATTTTTTGCATATGATGAGATCTCTAGTATCTCATATTTCACATGGGGGTTCATCTAACTTCTAGCTTTGTAGCTATTGGAAATAGGATGCCATTTAATTACAATCCTAAACATTATTTATTTCATGTATCTCATAAGTCATTGGAATGTGTTCAACAACACTAGGATTAGGAAGAGATTAATATTTGATGAAATAATCATGTTAATTGAAATTTGTAATTAATCCTAAATGTTAGGAGCATGTGAGGGCGTCCATTATGAGTTCCTAAATAATAGGGGCACATGAGGTGCCCACATGGTAAGGTGCCACTCACCTTGAGTTCAGTTAACTATTTGGAGTAAGAGATAATACTTATGAATGCATGTAAAGATCCTAGGAGTTAGTATTTAATGTTTGCATGCATAAAGTTCAATTTAATTTAGTTCAGTTAGGAATCAATTTAGTTTAGTTTAGTTTAGTTCAGTTCAACTCAGTTCAATTTAGTTCAGTTTAGTCATGGTTTAGTTATCTTCAATTAGTTTAAGTTGAATGCTAGTTGACTTTAGTTAACTTGGAATGTACGGCTAATGACTTGAGTTGCATGACAGATAACAAGGACTACCTTTAGTTAATAGGGGATGACCATTCTTGCATGAATGGTGTTGAGAAATGTTTCAGTTAACAAGAAATGACTTGGACCCAACTTGGGCGCCCAAGTTGGCTTCATGGAATTAACTCCTTTGCATGTTGAGATATTTCAGAAGCTCGGTTAAGTGGGATCACTTTTGGGCACCTACTTTGAGGACGAAGGCTTGAAGATATTTACAAAATAGAGGTCGAGTTAGTACTTCAGTTTGGGATGCCCAAATGGATGAAGCATTTGTTTTAGCATTGTTCTTCATGACATAACTCTATTGGCATGAGATAGGTGTACCTTTTAGGGATAGGGCTTGAACATTGTAATTGTAACTCATGTTGGAGTTTACAAGGTTGTTTATTGCCTATTTATCTCAAGCAAGTTAAAGAGAGTTATGATCAGTTTTTATTGCAAGTTGTGAAGGAGTTTTGGTGAAGGAAAAAGAGGCATTCTCAAGCAAGAATTGGATCCATTGTAATCTACTTCAGAGATTGAATAATAGATTAATTCTTGGTGGAGTTTTTTCTTGAAAGGGTTTCTCCATGGTATATGCTTGTGCAATCTTTCTAATATCTTGTCTACTTCTTCTATCAACTTCTATCTACATTCTACAATAGTAAAATGGATTAATCAAGATAATCACCCACAAAGAATATGTAACCAAGGAAAAAGCTTATTTAGATCAACAATATTAAAGTTTTACATAGTATTAAGCTAAGAAAATGCCTCATTTTTCAACATTTGGTATAAGAGCTGAGGTTGGGTAGAGTATTGGGATGCCTTTATCTTAAAAGATTGGAGGCTTTTTGGCTTAGTGGGAGCTTTTATTATTTTTGTTATTTGTTGATTTTGGAAAATAAGTTTGTTACAAAGAGGTATATATTCTTGCTTTAGAGGATTGTTATCATGTGTCATTGAGAGCTTGGATTCATAGGTTTGGTGTGAGCTTATGATGGAAATGTGGTTTTGTTTATGTGCATCATGATGCCATGGGATTGCTCAATATCACGGTTCAATGGGAGCATTTAGCAATGAAGTGGATTCTTGGTTGTAGGATGGTTTTGTTATTATGTCTTGGTATACTCTTGATTAGCGGTTTAGAGTTGTGGCATGGTACATGTTATGATAATTTTGATCATGAGAAAATGTCTAAAATTCCATATGCTTTTGACAGTGATGGTTTGATGTTTATCTTGTTGCCATGTATAGCTTAGTATCATAGTTTAGTTGGAGCTTTGGTTGGATATAGTGATCTTCATGAAGAGGATGGTAGTCACGATGACATGTGTGACGCGTTACCATGATTCAATGGGGGTTGTTGGAAGTGACGTGGATGCATCATTGGTAAGGTTATCCTCATGTGATTGGGGATATGGTTTTTTCTTGGTTTAGAGTGGTTGCTATTATGTCATGGTTTACTCTTGATATGCATTTAGAGTTTGGCATATTACATGCTCTCTTAAGACTAGGATGTGTATATATGTTATGGTGCATGTGATCTTCTAAGAGGAGATGGTTAGATCATGGATGTCATGTTTATATTTTTGATTCATGATTGGAGCTTTGACATTGATCTTGTGTAGTTCTCTTAAGTATTGGGTACATTAATCATTTGCTTGATTACTTCATGAAAGTGTTGTGTTGCATTTGGAGTTTGGCATGGATTGGTTGGTTTACAGGTCCTTGTGGATACTTGGAGAAATAGGTGAGGCTGGAGTTCTCTTATGGTAAGAGATATTTGTTGGAATGGTTACTTGTAAGAAAATATTTTTCAACAGAAAAGACCGAGGAGCCTACACCTTGGTTGAATGTGAGTTCAACACACTCGGTGGTTTAACATGCCTCCAAAGAGGCAGTTTGGATACATAGGCCTAGGAAAGGTATTGGTTTGGTTGATAATGGGAAGGTATTAATTGAGAAAGTTGACACTTTAATTAATGTTATAGATTATCTTATGGAACCAGATAAGCTCTCTTGGTTTCAATCATTTGCTTGGAAGCTTCATGATAATGTAGGTTGCAGTTGAAGTTGTCATGGATTGATTAGTTAGGTGCAGGAAGGCCATTAGCCTTGAGTCTTGTACTTGTTTTATATTATTCCTTGTTTAGAATAACTACAATGTATAATGTCAAGTGGGAGAATGTTGGAAATTTGATGCCATTTAATTGCAATCATAAACATTATTTATTTCATGTATCTCCTAAGTCCTTGCAATGTGTTCAACGACACTAGGATTAGGAAGAGATTAATATTTGATGAAAAATCATGTTAATTGACATTTGTAATTAATTCTAAATGTTAGGAGCATGTGAGGGCGTCCATTATGAGTTCCTAAATAATAGGGGCACATGGGACACCCACATGGTAAGGTGACACTCACCATGAGTTTAGTTAACTATTCAAAGTAAGAGATAACACTTCTGAATGCATGTAAAGATCCTAGGAGTTAGCGTTTGATGTTTCCATGCATGAAGTTCAGTTCAATTTAGTTCAATTCAGAATCAGTTTAGTTTAGTTTAGTTTAGTTCAGTTTAGTTAAGCTCAGTTCAGTTCAGTTCAATTCAGTTATGGTTCAATTATCTTCAGCTAGTTTTAGTTGAATGGTAGTTGACTTTAGTTAGCTTGGAATGCATGGCTAATGACTCGAGTTACATGACAGATAACGGGGTCTACCTTTAGTTAATAAGGGATGGCCATTCTTGCATGAACGGTGTTGAGAAATGTTTCAGTTAACAAGAAATGACTTGGACCCAACTTGGGTGCCCAAGTTGGCTTCTTGGAATTAACTCCTTTGCATGTTGAGATATTTCAGAAGGCTCAGTTAAGTGGGACCACTTTTGGGCACCTACTTTGAGGATGAAGGCTTGAAGATATTTACAAAATAGAGGTTGAGTTGGTACTTCATTTTGGGATGCCCAAATGGATGAAGCACATGTTTTAGCATTGTTCTTCATGACATAACTCTATTTGCATGTGATAGGTGTGCCTTTTAGGGATAGGGCTTGAGCATTGTAATTTTAACTCATGTTGGAGTTTACAAGGTTGTTTATTGCCTATTTATCTCAAGCAAGTTGAAGAGATTAATGATATGAGATTTCCACAATCTGTCATGCTGAAGATTTTGAGATTTCTGGATTTTGATTGTGATTTTGATGATGGATCACTGAGTGTGATCCGAAACGTTGATGAAAAAACTTAAACACAATCAAAATCCAGAAATCTCAAAATCTTCAAGTTGAAGAGAGTTATGATCAATTTTTATTGCAGGTTGTGAAGAAGTTTTGGTGAAGGCAAAAGAGGCATTCTCAACCAAGAATTGGAGCTATCGTAATCTACTTCAGAGATTGAATAATAGATTAATTCTTGGTGGATTTTTTTCCCAAAAGGGTTTCTCCACGGTATATGCTTGTGCAATCTTTCTAATATCCTTTCTACTTTTTCTATCAACATCTATCCACATTCTACAACAATAAAATGGATTAATCAAGATAATCACCCACAAATAATATGTAACAAAGGAAAAATCTTATTTAGATCAACAATATTAAATTTTTACAAAGTATTAAGCTAATAAAATGCCTCATTTTTCAACATTTGGTATCAGAGTTGAGGTTCGATAGAGTATTGGGATGCCTTTCTCTTAAAAGATTGGAGGTTTTTTGGCTTAGCGGGAGCTTTTATTATTTTTGTTATTTGTTGATTTTGGAAAATAAGTTTGTTACAAAGAGGTATATATTCTTGCTTTAGAGGATTGTTATCATGTGTCATTGAGAGCTTGGATTAACAGGTTTTGTGTGAGCTTATGATAGAATTGTGGTTTTGTTTATGTGCATCATGATGCCATGGGATTGCTCAGTATCATGATTCAGTGGGAGCATTTAACAATGAAGTGGATTCTTGGTTGTAGGATGGTTTTATTATTATGTCATGGTATACTCTTGATTAGTGGTTTAGAGTTGTGGCATGGTACATGTTATGATAATTTTGATCATGAGAAAATGTTTAAAATTCCATATGCTTTTGACAGTGATGGTTTGATGTTTATCTTGTTGCCATGTATAGCTCGATATCACAGTTTAGTGGGAGCTTTGGTAGGATATAGTGATCTTCATGAAGAGGATGGTACTCATGATGCCATGTGTGACTCGTTACCACGATTCAGTGGGGGTTGTTGGCAGTGATGTGGATGCATCATTGGTAAGGTTATCCTCATGTGATTGGGGATATGGTTTTTTCTTGGTTTAAAGTGGTTGCTATTATGTTATGGTTTACTCTTGATATGCATTTAGAGTTTGGAATAGTACATGTTCTCTTGAGACTAGGATGTGTATATATGTTATGGTGCATGTTATCTCCTAAGAGGAGATGGTTAGATCATGGATGTCATGTTTATGTTCCTGATTCATGATTGGAGCTTTGACATTGATCTTGTGTAGTTCTCTTAAGTATTGGGTACATTAATCATTTGCTTGATTACTTCATGAAAGTGTTGTGTTACATTTGGAGTATGGCATGGATTGGTTGGTTACATTTCCTCATGGATACTTGGAGAAATAGGTGAGGCTGGAGTTCTCTTATGGTAGGAGATATTTGTTGTAATGTTTACTTGTAAGAAAATATTTTTCAATAGAAAAGACTGAGGATCCTACACCTTGGTTGAATGTGAGTTCAACACACTCAATGGTTTAACATGCCTCCAAAGAGGCAGTTTGGATACAGAGACTTGGGAAAGGTATTGGTTTGGTTGATAATGGGAAGGTATTAATTGAGAAAGTTGACACTTTAATTAATGTTACAGACTATCTTATGAAACCAGATAAGTTCTTTTGGTTTTAAACATTTGCTGGGAAGCTTCATGATTATGCAGGTTGCATTTGAAGTTGGCATGGATTGATTAGTTAGGTGCATGAAGGCCATTGGACTTGAGCCTTGTACTTGTTTTATATTATTCATATTTTGGAATAATTGTAATGTATAATGTCAAGTGGGAGAATGTTGGAAATAGGATGCCATTTAATTGCAATCCTAAACATTATTTATTTCATGCATCTCCCAAGTCTCTGGAATGTGTTCAATGACACTAGGACTAGGAAGAGATTAATACTTGATGAAATAATCATGTTAATTGACATTTTTAATTAATTCTAAGTGTTAGGAGCATGTGAGGGCGTCCATTATGAGTTCCTAAATAATAGGGGCACATGGAGTGCCCACATGGTAAGGTGACACTCACCTTGAGTTCAATTAACTATTCAGAGTAAGAGACATACTTCTGAATGCATGTAAAGATCCTAGGAGTTAGGGTTTGATGTTTGCATGCATGAAGTTCAATTTAGTTCAATTTAGTTCAGTTATGGTTCGGTTATCTTTAGTTAGTTTTAGTTGAATGCTAGTTGACTTCAATTAACTTGGAATGCATGGCTAATGACTTGAGTTGCATGATAGATAAAAGAGACTACCTTCAGTTAATAGGGGATGGCCATTATTGCATGAATGGTGATGAGAAATGTTTCAGTTAACAAGAAATGACTTCCCAAGTTGGCTTCTTGGAATTAACTCCTTTGCATGTTGAGATATTTCAGAAGGCTCAGTTAGGTGGGACCACTTTTGGGCGCCTAATTTGAGGATGAAGGCTTGAAGATATTTACATAATAGAGGTTGAGTTGGTACTTCATTTTGGGATGCCCAAATGGATGAAGCACATGTTTTAGCATTTTTCTTCATGTCATAAGTCTATTTGCATGAGATAGGAATACCTTTTAGGGATAGGGCTTGAGCATTGTAACTACAACTCATGTTGGAGTTTACAAGGTTGTTTATTGCCTATTTATCTCAAGCAAGTTGAAGAGAGTTATGATAAGTTTTAATTGCAAGTTGTGAAAAATTTCTTGTGAAGGAAAAAGAGGCATTCTCAAGCAAGAATTGGAGCTATTGTAATCTACTTCAGAAATTGAATAATAGATTAATTCTTGGTAGAGTTTTTTCCCGAAAGGTTTTCTCCACAATATATGCTTGTGTAACCTTTCTCATATACTGTCTACTTCTTCTATCAACTTCTGTCTACATTCTACAACAATAAAATGGATTAATCAAGATAATCACCCACAAAGTATATGTAACAAAGGAAAAATCTTTTTTAGATCAGCAATATTAAAGTTTTCTAGAGTATTAAGCTAAGAAAACACCTCATTTTTCAACATTTGGTGTCAGAGCTGAGGTTGGGTAGAGTATTGGGATGCCTTTATCTTAAAAGATTGGAGGTTTTTGGCTTAGTGGGAGCTTTTATTATTTTTGTTATTTGTTGATTTTGAAAAATAAGTTTGTTACAAAGAGGTATATATTCTTGCTTTAGAGGATTGTTATCATGTGTCATTGAGAGCTTATATTCATAGGTTTGGTGTGAGCTTATTATAGAAATGTGGTTTTGTTTATGTGCATCATGATGCCATGGGATTGCTCAGTATCACGATTCAGTGGGAGCATTTAGCAATGAAGTGGATTCTTGGTTGTAGTTATTATGTCATGGTATACTCTTGATTAGAGGTTTAGATTTGTGGCATGGTACATGTTATGATAATTTTGATCATGAGAAAATGTCTAAAATTCCACATGCTTTTGACAGTGATGGTTTGATGTTTATCTTGTTGCCATGTATAGCTCGGTATCATAATTTAGTGGGAGCTTTGGTAGATATAGTGATCTTCATGAAGAAGATGGTAGTTAGGATGCCATGTGTGACTCGGTACCATAGTTCAGTGGGGGTTGTTGGCAGTGACGTGGATGCATCATTGGTAAGGTTATCCTCATGTGATTAGGGATATGGTTTTTTATTGGTTTAGAGTGGTTGCTATTATGTCATGGTTTACTCTTGATATGCATTTAGAGTTTGGCATATTACATGCTCTCTTGAGACTAGGATGTGTATATATGTTATGTTGCATGTGATCTCCTAAGAGGAGATGGTTAGATCATGGATGTCATGTTTATGTTCATGATTCATGATTGGAGCTTTGACATTGATCTTGTGTAGTTCTCTTAAGTATTGGGTACATTAACCATTTGCTTGATTACTTCATGAAAGTGTTGTGTTGCATTTGGAGTTTGGCACGGATTGGTTGGTTACAGGTCCTCATGGATACTTGGAGAAATAGGTGAGGCTGGAGTTCTCTTATGGTAAGATGTTTTTGTTGGAATGGTTACTTGTAAGAAAAAAAAAATTCAACAGAAAAGACTGAGGATCCTACACCTTGGTTGAATGTGAGTTCAACACACTCGGCGGTTTAACATGCATCCAAAGAGGTAGTTTGGATACAGAGGCTTGGGAAAGGTATTGGTTTGGTTGATAATGAGAAGGTATTAATTGAGAAAGTTGACACTTTAATTAATGTTATAGACTATCTTATGGAACCAGATAAGATCTCTTGGTTTTAATCATTTGCTTGGAAGCTTCATGATAATGCAGGTTACATTTGAAGTTGGCATGGATTTATTAGTTAGGTGCAGGATGGCCATTGGCCTTGAGTCCTATACTTGTTTTATATTATTCCTTGTTTAGAATAATTGCAATGTATAATGTCAAGTGGGAGAATGTTGGAAATAGGATTCCATTTAATTGCAATCCAAAACATTATTTATTTCATGTATCTCCTAAGTCCTTGGAATGTGTTCAATAGCATTAGGATTAGGAAGAGATTAATAATTAATGAAATAATTTTGTTAATTGACATTTGTAATTAATTCTAAATGTTAGGAGCATGTGAGGGAATCCATTATGAGTTCCTAAATAATAGGGGCACATGGGGTGTCGACATGGTAAGTTAACACTCACCTTGAGTTCAATTAACTATTCAGAGTAAGAGATAACACTTTTGAATGCATGTAAAGATCCTAGGAGTTAGGGTTTGATGTTTGCATGCATGAAGTTTAGTTTAGTTTAGTTTAGATCAGTTCAGTTCAGTTCAAAATCAGTTTAGTTTAGTTTAGTTCAATTCAGTTCAATTATGGTTAAGTTATCTTCAGTTAGTTTTAGTTGAATGGTAGTTGACTTTAGTTAACTTGGAATGCATGGCTAATGACTTGTGTTGCATGACAGATAATAGGGACTACCTTTTGTTAATAGGGGATGACCATTCATGAATGGTGTTGAAAAATGTTTCAGTTAACAAGAAATAACTTGGACCCAACTTGGGTGCCCAAGTTGGCTTCTTGGAATTAACTCTTTTGCATGTTGAGATATTTTAGAAGGCTTAGTTAAATGGGACCACTTTTGGGTGCCTACTTTGAGGATGAAGGCTTGAAGATATTTACAAAGTAGAGGTTGAGTTGCTACTTCAGTTTGGGACGCCCAAATGGATGCAACACATGTTTTAGCATTGTTCTTCATGACATAACTCTATTTGCATGAGATAGGCGTAATTTTTAGGGATAGGGCTTGAGCATTGTAATTGTAACTCATGTTGGAGTTTACAAGGTTGTTTATTGCCTATTTATCTCAAGCAAGTTGAAGAGAGTTATGATCAGTTTTTATTGCAAGTTGTGAAGAAGTTTTAGTGAAGGAAAAAGAGGCATTCTCAAGCAAGAATTGGAGCTATTGTAATCTACTTCAGAGATTGAATAATAGATTAATTCTTGGTGGAGTTTTTTCCCAAAAGGGTTTCTCCACGGTATATGCTTGTGTAATCTTTCTAATATCCTATCTACTTCTTCTATCAACTTTTTTCTACATTCTACAACAATAAAATGTATTAATCAAGATAATCACCCACAAAGAATATGTAACAAAGGAAATATCTTATTTAGATCAGAAATATTAAAGTTTTACAGAGTATTAAGCTAAGAAAACACCTCATTTTTCAATAGTAGCTTTTTGTTGGCCCTCCTACTGCTAGTTCTATTGATGGGTGTTTTTGCACTTCTCAACACAGACAAAACATGAGTGTCCTATCTCTCTTGAAAGGTGAAAATTTGTAACTGAGATTCAAAAAATCACCCTAAGGTCTCTTGGGTGCCAGGTCATGACTCTACAAAAACAACTCAATGGTTTGATGTGATTTGCTGGTAATCACAAGGGGCCTTTATGGTTCACAAAGCATGGATTTCTTGAGTCTGTAACAAAGTTTTAGAATTATAGAAATATGAGAATAGTGAAAGTAATTTTATGAAAGCAGTTTGAAACTTAGTTGTTCATCAGATTTAGCTATGTAATGATGTTGGAGATCCTAAACTAATTCAGATTTTAAGAAAATTCAAAAGGTTGAAAGGTTGAGAAGTTATTCTAACTCTAAATCTATGAACAACAATAATAACTAGTGCTATAGTAGACAGACTCCCACAACCAAGTTTTTCCTAACCAAGAGAAACCTACAGTATCACAAAACCAATGCAATCTACTAAGGATCTTTGCTGATTTTTAGACTGTAACATTCACCTATTAAGCATGAACACACAACTGAACTTAAGTGGAGCATGTAAATAAGTTCAGAATAGCTTTACAAAGTTATCTATCATCAATAAACCACAAAAAACATGAGTTGGAAGTGCATGAAATATTGTAACAAATAACCACCATTGAAGCCATTCGAAAAACTAACAAGGTGGGAATAAAACCAAACTGTAAATAAACTAGCTAAAATAAACTAGGAGGGTGAATCATGCACACATAATGAGCAAGCTCAAAGAAAACACCCAACTTCAATGCTTCCTTTTATTGCTTCAAAATGCCTTTTACAACAACTCATCTCTCTTTGCAAATGAGGAGCAAGCCTCTATTTATAATTTTCCAAAGCGTAAATGAATGGCCAAGATTGATTTACAATGAATGGCCCAAATTTAATTCAACTTAGGGTTTACATCAAGTCCAAGATAAGTACAATATTTTACAATATAAAATTGGCTTCTATTTTTTTCCCTATTTTGTCTTTTAGCCAATTTTGTCTTGTAGCCTATTTTGTCTTCTAGTTGCAAACTATAAAAAATTATCTTCTATTCAAATTATATTTCTAGCTCATCAACATGGATTCTTAGACAAGTCCTTGGCCTTTCAATATTTAGTTAGCATCCTCCTAGCACACATCCATAGGCAAACCTATCTCCACTTTGGCAATTTGAATTAAAATCTCCCTTCTTGACACGTCTTCATATGTTAGTTCTTTAATGAATTGATTCATTATCCCTCCAAGCGTTCTTAAAAGCACTTGTGTCATAAAATACCATGATTTAAATATCCAAAAATGATAAATTTCCCTCATTTAAAATGTTAAAATCTATTTATTTATCGTTCATCGAGAAAATTTCATTTTTTCGAAAAACCTTTCCATTTTTGGAAACTTTCCATTTCAAGAAATTGAATTTTAAGGATATTTAACTTTTGAGGGTCGAAGCAAAGTAGAAGCCGAAGGCTCTAGCACCATTGCAACGACATTCCGCACAAGGTATCCTGCGAACGACATCCCACACCAAGATTTCCACAAAGCCTTAACACCGAGCAAATTGAGTTTTATATATTTTGGGATGTGGGGAAATGATAGTTTGGAGGCCTAGATTACAACACACCTGAAATTTTCAAGAAAAGATCAATGCAGAAGCCGCAAGGTGGGAAGCTAGACAATTTTGTGCCATAAAAATGGCATTGGGGACCACGACATCTACAAGGCAGCTTCCCACA
Source organism: Sequoia sempervirens (assembly GCA_007258455.2). Taxonomy (NCBI): domain Eukaryota; kingdom Viridiplantae; phylum Streptophyta; class Pinopsida; order Cupressales; family Cupressaceae; genus Sequoia; species Sequoia sempervirens. Next base: position 24,561,480 of record VDFB02379711.1, on the reverse strand, counting down.
TGAAAAATTTCCGCAAAGCCACAATCCTTAGCAATTTTGAGTTTTTTCAAATTAAGCACATGAAAGATGCGTTAGAAGGGTGCCTAGACCTACTTCATGATGATTTGTCCCCTTTCAAAAAATGCAAAATTTGGAATGAGAAAGTCAGAGGGTCTGACACCATTTACAACAACATTTCATAAACGAACTTCCGTGGGCAGACTTCCGCAGATGGAAACCTGTAGAGAAATTTCTGCAAAGTCTTAAAACTTAGTAAATTTGAGATTTTACAATTTTAGCATGTGAAAAAGGGGGAGAAAGAGTGCCTATACATATTTCCTTAAGACTTGACCCATTTTGAAAATTGTAAAAAAATTGGAATGCAGAAGCCAGATCGTTCAGTATTGTTTGCAACAACATTTCACAAACGAACTTCCATAGTGAAATTTCCACAATGTCTAAACACTTGGTGAATTTGACTTAAACCTCTTTGGGTATGTGAAAACATTCATTTTATGGGCTCTATATGTTGAAAACTTAAAGTTTACACCCTTCTTTTGAAATGAGGAGGTTTGGAATGCAAAAGTTGGAGGTTCAAGTGTCGTTTACAATGACAATTCACAAACGGACTTTCACGGATGAACTTCCACAAACAGAAAGCCACGGATGGAAACCCGCAGTGAAATTTTTGCAACTCCTTCAAACTTAAGGAAACCTTGGCAGTTCATTTAGGTATGATGGAAACATCCCAAATCCAAAAGGAAAACTATCACCAAAGTAAAAAAATGAAGGCGAAAGCGAAGCAAAAAGATAGGGGGCCAAGTCGATAGAAGCAAAGCAAAAGCAAAAAAAGGGGGTCCCTACCTTCAGCGGGGCGAGTGTGCAAAACATGCACAACAAACCTCTCGAAACATGTTGTGCCTAATCAGTCCAAACAAACACTCATTTCTTCATCAAGTTAACGAGAGGCACTTCCTACTATGAGAACCCCTTGATGAAGCATCTATAGAAACAATGAAGCCCCAATAATCCCTTAAATTATGTAATATTTTTGGGTGGTGGCCAATCAACAAAGCCCAGATCATATTCATATTAACCCAAATGTCCTCTACACTAACGATGTGCCCAAGATACAACAGCTTTGTCAAACCAAAAGCACATTTAGACTCCTTGGTGCACAAGGACTCCCTCTCCAGAATATCCAACACTGTCTCTAGATGAGCCAAATTCTTATCCCATGTCCTATTAAAAACCAGAATATCATCGAAGAATACCAAGAAAAATCTCCTCAACTGATGCTTAAAGACTTTGTTCATAGTAACTTGAAAAGTAGCAGGAGCGTTGGTCAGGCCAAAGGGCATAACCAAGAACTTATAGTGTCCACAATGACACCAAAATGCTATATTCTCTATAGCCTACTCCCTAACTCGAATCTGATGGTAACCAGATCTCAAATCAATTTTAGAGAAGCATGCTCCATGTAACTCGTCAATCAACTCATTGATACATGATATAGGATATCTATTTTTGATGGTCATCTTGTTCAATGAAGGTAATCAATGCACATACAAAGGGTACCATCCTTTTTCTTAACTAATACCACAAAAGATGCAAAAGGGATCTTACTAGGTTGAATGTGACCCATGTGGAGCAACTCCTTTATAGTCTTCTTTATCTCATCCTTTAATTGCTTAAGATGCCTATAAGGTGTGATCATAATGGGTTTTGCACCCTCCTCCAACTCTATGATATGATCTATGCCCTGTCTCGAGGTCTATATGGTGGTATGCCACTAAACACTTTTGTGTGTTTAGTCATCAAGTCATGTACATTTGGTGGATAACTTGTCTTTTGTTGCTCCAACTTTGTATGCATCAAAAAATACTTTGCAACCCATTCCACCTGGTCATGGTAGATCAACCTCTCCATCTTCCTAAGAGATATCATCCAAAGAACACCATCTGATATTGCCCTAAACACATGTTTTCTCTTATTTGCTTCAAATTTCATTTCCATTTTGTGTAAGTTGAGGGTGAATTCACCTATGGCATGAAGTCATTTCATTCCTAACACAATATCCATGTCTCCCATGCCAACTACATAAACATTAGCCTTGAAGTCATAATCATTTAGGCGCATGGGAAGATCATAAATCATCTTGTTACATGTGAGCGTGTAACCATCAGCCACTCTAACTTTAATCCCTTCAAACTCTTCCATTGGAAGTCCACGCCTAGCCACCAATTTCTCATCAATGAAATTGTGTGTGGCACTAGTGTCCAATAAAGTAATCACCCATTGACCTGCTAATACTCCTCGTATCCTAAAAGAACCCTCACACTGAATGCTAGAAAGATGTACTGTTGGATTCTTCTCTTCCACTTCATTTTCTGACTCACTTGATGTATTTTCAGCCTTTCCACCATCAAGATCAGATTGTTGATCAAAATTTTCTATGTTAGAATCATCAACATAAAACCATTTCATTTTTTTTGCTTTGGCCTTAGGTCTCAAAGGACAATTGTGATCTTGACTATGAGGACCCTTGCACCAAAAATAGAGTTTCTTTCTCCTCAAATCATTGAGAGTTTCTTGATAATTTCTAACTACATATTTATTTATTTTTATCTGATTTTTCTGATTTTTTAGGAAAAAACTGCTATCTTTACTTGAAGAGGAAGATTTTTGAAGAAACTTGCTTCTAGGGGTTGCAAGTTCCATGTTACAATTCTCTCATTACTTCTTGTAAGCTAGGAGAGTCAAATTCCTTGATCCAACCTCTCAATAGATCAAATAATCCCTCACTAAACAATATAACCAATATCCTCTATGAAATTCTAGGCATCATCACTGACAAACATTAAAATTCATCAATGTATGACTCCAAACCGCCCACTTGTTTAAGCTAAGCTAGCTCTCTAAAGTATAACTCCAAATCCTTTTGATCGAAGCACTTAATGAGTCTGTTTGTGAACTCATGGTAGGTAGTGATGAGATGGTGTTGTAATGTAACCATGCCATGATACCACCACTCATGTGCAAGTCCATCCAAGTGCAGTTTAGTGAACTTGATCACCTCATCCTCTGGCATGAGCCTCAAAGACAGGTAGTTTTCCAATTTATGGATCCAAGATCTAGCAATGCATTTATCACTACCATCGAAGTGTGGCGAGGTGACCTTGCTCACAGCCTGTTGAAAGTCACGTGTAGCCTGTGGTGCTTGGGGTTCCCTATGCTCTGTCCTAACTACACCATCACCTCGAGGTATCTTCTAATCCAAAAACTAATTTAGGGTCAACGACTCCCTAATCTTGTCAAGTAAAGTCATATTTCCACACAATGATGAGTGATATCCCTAGTAGTGAGTACCTATGGCTCCTGTACCTAAACCCACAGAGCCTCTAGAACCCGTGGCACCTCCCTAGGAGTGAAGGTAGGTTGGTTGGGTCTAAGGACTTACCCAACTAATGAAATCAATTAATGGCTCAATTTTGATAGGATTCATTTCATATTTGTTGTTTCCATTATAGACTTTGACACTGGTTGTTGATATTATCTATGTTGTCTTCCTTAAGACCATAGACCTTGGGAATAAGTTTATCCTTGTGGTTTTTAATGACATTATCATGCTATAAGAATTATCTATGTTGAATTTACTAGTGGTCAAATGAATGTTACTAAGGTAATTATAGATATACATTTGTTAGTGCATGCTAATGTTGTTGTGTAGGTTTCCACTAGAACGCTGATGTCAACAAAGTTTGCTTCGTGGGAGAAATTCTTGTCAATTGGTTGGTTACCAAGAAGTTAAGAAGTTGATCATTAAAGAAGTCAAAGTGGGAAAAATCTCATGGAGGGAAATTCCTAATTCAAATAAAAGAATGTAACTACCTTTTTAATGATCATTTATGTCTATTGAACAAATCTAGTTAGTGTGTTGTGCTAGATTCCTATTGGAGCAAGTATGCTTTGACCGATTCAACACATGCATAACTTCCTCCATCTTTTTTTATGCTTTTAATAAGTGGCACCCTCCTATTTCAATGGAGTTGACTGCCTAGGTAGTTAGGGTTAATCAATAGTTTCTCTCTATAAATAATGGCCAGATGCCCCTTTTGATAAGGTTGGACGTTCTGAGTTTATACTTTCATTTTCTAGTTTAGTAATATAGTTATATTGTTGAGATGTTGTAAGCATGATTTCAAGAAATAATATGATATTTTGAGTTGCTGCATTTGAGTTAGTGTAAGGGAGACTCACCAAGGGGGGCCACTTGGTGAGAGTTCCTCTTATTTAATTTAGAGGTTATTTTCTATTCAGTAGTTAGTTTCAGTTTCAACAACTGTCTGTTCCTGTAGCCACTAAAATTATGTTATATGACTGTTCCTGTAGCCAAGGCAGACATAGTAGTTTCCTATTTGTTTGTTGGAATTTACATTTCTATCATTTATCTTCAATCCAATTGTTAATGCTTAATGCAGATGTTAATTTATGTTGAGTGTTTAATTTTGTTTCCTTCTAGCATTGTTTCTTTCCTAGTTTTTGGATGATTGCAATGAAGTCCTAGTGCACATACAATGCTAACCCATTTCAAGTTTATGTCCCTAGGTTGACAATTAAATGCACCTTCATGATGAGTGAAATAGCTACTTAGTGTAGATGTCCAATCTCTAAGTCACAGCTCCAAGGGCTTCGTTATTAAACCATTAGAGGAGACCAACATTTTTGGCGCTGCTACCGGGGATGGTGTCAAACTAGGGAGTTCTTTGGAGCCATTGATAGTTCCTTTCTTGTTGTATTTTTGAAAGTTGTTCCTAGTATACCCCTCATTTAGGAAAATAATGACCTGCTATTCTTTCACCAATTGTTTGTGCGAGTTGGATGATACTTAGTTGATACCGCATACATAGAGGAAGGAGAAGAGATGCTTATGGGAGATTCCTTCCTAATGACCCTAATCCATTTTAGCTAGAAGAGATTCCAAATCTACCAAGAGAAGAAGAAGAAGAAGAGCCACACCCTTTTGTTGATGCATTTCCCAATTTGACTAGTTCTGAGACTTCCTCTAAAGATCAAAATCTGATTGAGAACCCATTTGCTTTGGAACTCCATCAGGTAGGCATGGGTGATGCAAATAGAAACAGACCTAACCAACCAACTTTTCCATTCCCCATTGCTCATCAAAATGAAGTTGAAAACCTCAAAAATATGCCTGCTTCAGTCCTTCCTAAGTTCTATGGGCTTGTCACAGAAGATCCAAATACCTTCTTGTTTAAGTTTGATATCCTCTGCATAAGCTATGACTATACCACTGATGCTCATAGGCTTAAGCTATTTCCTACTACCTTGAAAGAGGCTGCATTGAGATGGTTCATGAGCTTGGGTAGGAATATTGTGAAGACTTGCAATGATATGAAGACAAAGTTCCTTGAGAAGTACAAGGAATATTGTAGGGGTAGTGACATGAGAGGAGATGACATCTTTAGGATGCAACAGAAGGAAGATGAGAGTTTGAGGATTACATTTCAAGGTTTTTTTTTGCTTACACAAATCTCCACATCATACACTCAATGAAGAATCTCAAAAGTTTCTCTTCCTGAGAGGAATTAGTGAGAGTTGCATTGAAGCTTTAGACTTGATGGGAGGAGGAGATATCCTTGGGAAGATATTAAGAAGCTATGTCAGAACTATTATAGGGAAACTTCAAAGAAAGGGAGAGCTTACCAATCCTCTATGGAAAAATCATCCACCAGTGGATTTTCGAGGATGGAAATTACTCACTTGTTGGCAGACTTCAAACAATATATCATAAATAATTTGGCTACTCAACTGGATACACTTCAAGCAAAGAAGAAACATGAGGAGGTAGAGGCAATGTTGGTAGAATATTGCCCTCATTACAGACAAAGGGACTGTAGATGCAAACTGGTGGCTAACATTGACAGTAAGCAGATCCCACCTAAGTTCAAGTCAATCTAGGGTGATGATGATCGAGTCTACTACATTGCACAAAGGAGACCATGGGCTCCAAGACAAGGTATGCCACCAGATCCATTATCCTTTGTTGGGCCTTATTTTAATTCTTATGCATCCGGTAACCAATGGCAACCCCCATATCCATCCAACTATGGAGGATATCCACCACAACCTTGGAATAACCTTCCAAATAAATAGCGCATTCACCAAAACTCTCCAGCCTAGTGGCAACAACCTCAGGGGAATTGGTAGCCACCTCTAGGAAATTGGTAGAAAACATCCCAATGGAGGGGAGGACAACAATGGCCAAACCAGACAACCAGTTACATACAACCACCTTCTCAATCCCATCAACCTACTACAATTCCTTCTCCTACTAGCTCAAGTTCAAACACACCTAGACCTACTCAATTACCAACTCAGCCCACACCTAACCCAAATAAGAAACCACAACAACAACCAGTTTATTCTATAGATCCAAATCAATTTCCTGCCTATGTTGTGAGTGTAAGTGACATCCATTTGCGTTTAGGAACCACCTTTCCAGCTCCTTCCATTCCCATCATCACTAAGCTTCCTATGGAAGAAGAGGAGCATTTGAATGTCCCCATTTAGCCAAGTGTGCTTAAAAATCCTGAACCAATTCCAGCTGAGTAGACTAATCAAGAACCACCATTTCCTTAGAGGCTAGAAATTGTTACACAAAAGGAAGAGAAGGAGGAAACAACCTTTGACATTCTAGATCAATTAAAACATATATGTGTTAAGATACCTCTATTTCAGGCCATAAAGGATGTTCCCACATATGGCAAAGCAATTAAGGAAGCATGCCTCAAAAGTCGGGCAGGAAAAAGAAAGACCCCGCTACGGTTCCTGTGGTGGGACAATTGGCTAATATCATGCTTGGGAAAGTGACTGTTCCCAAATACAATGACCCAGGTAGTCCTATGGTAGGAGTTTCTATAAATGGGATCCAAATAAAGAATGCTCTGATTGATCTAGGAGCAACAATAAATGTGATGACAAGATATCCTACATCAACTAAATGTTGCAACCATGTGACCTAATCCTACTATCCTGCAACTTGTTGATAGTTCCACTGTTAAACCTGATGGCATAGTAGAGGACCTTGTGGTAACTCTAGACTCTTGGGAGTACCCAGTAGACTTCATGATTCTTTCTCCTAAAGCTACACTAGGCAGGTATCCCATTATTCTAGGAAGGTCATGGCTAGAAACAACCAATGCCTACATTGGATTTCAGTCAGGAGATATGACCATTTCTAATGGGAAGAGCACAAAAAAGCTTGTTCTATACCCTCCTACTTAGCCATCCCATGATATGGATAACTCCATATGGCTACATGTTGGAGAAGAGGCCGAGGAAGTCAATTTTGTGGCACAACTTATGATGTTAGGTAGAATTTCATGCAGCTTTAGGAGGAAGATGAAGTATTGTCCAACATAATTCAAAACCATTGTGAAGTGGAGGAAGCATCATCCTCACATGCATCTAGTTCAGCTAGTTCAATGAAGACACTCCTGCCTGCTCTTCTTGCAACTGAACTTCCTGCAACAACTAATATGCTTCATACATTGTTGCCACATGAAATAAAGGTGCCAAGAATTTGTGAAACAACTATGATAGAGTTAACCAACCAAGTGCAAGTGTCAGAAGGAAAATATCTGAATATTAACAGCAAATTGAGCCAAGAGCAGCAACTGACCTTGACAAACCTGTTGAGGACCCACTAGCATGCATTTGCATGGGACTACCATGATAAGAAGGGACTGGACCCCAAGCTTTGTACTCATAGGATATATATCATAGATGATCGCACACCAGTGAGGCAGCCACAATGAAGAATCAACCCTGTAGTGAGGGAAATTATAAAAGTAGAACTATATAAATTATTAGATGTGGGATTTATTTACCCCATCTCATATAGCCAGTGGGTGTCTCCATTGGTGATTGTTCCCAAGAAGGGAGAAAAATGGGAGTTTGTGTCAACTATAAGTAGCTCAACTATGCCACTAAAAAGGATCATTTTCCCCTTCCCTTCATTGACCAAGTACTGGATTCCCTTATAGGCAAGCAATATTTCTCTTTTCTAGATGGATTCGGTGGCTATAACCAGATACAAATTGCACCTAGGGATCAAGAGAATACCACCTTTACCTGTCCATGGGGGACTTAATCCTACTCAGTACTTCCATTTGGATTATGCAATGCACCTACAACTTTTCAAAGGGAAGTCATTAGCATATTTTTAGATATCTCACATGATTGCATGGAGATTTATATGAATGATTTTACTACCTATGGTGCTGATTTTAATGAAGCATTGGAAAATCTCAAGAGAGTCTTACAGAGATGTGAAGACCATAATCTATCTTTAAATAGTGAGAAATGCTTCATGATGATGCAGGAAGGTGTAGCCCTTGGCCACTACATCTCCTACCAAGATTGAAGTGATCACCAATCTGCCTATACCTGCAAAGAAAAAAGATGTCAGAAGTTTCTTAGGATATGCAGGGTACTATAGGCGTTTCATCAAATATTTTAGTAAAATGGAAGCACCATTGTACAATCTCCTAATTGAGGATGTTGAGTTCCAATGGGTAGAGGACTATGATAAGGCATTCTTTGATTTGAAAGCAACTTTAACCCATGCTCCTATACTTAAAGGCCCCAATTGGGAGCTTCCTTTTCATATTCAAACAGATGCATCAGACTATGCTATAGGATTTGTCTTGGGACAGAAAGAAGGAGCAATTGAGAATGTTATTTATTTTTTTCAGGAAAAACCTATAAGGAGCTGAATTCAATTATACAGTGACAGAAAAGGAAATGCTGGCAGTAATCTATACCCTTAACAAATTCAGGCACTACATAATAGGCTATCAGGTATTTATGCACATAGACCATGCAACCATCAGGTACCTCATGAATAAGCCCTTGGCCTTAGGTAGGCTATCAAGATGGTTGTTGGTGATGTAGGAGTTTGACATAACCATTGTTGATAAACTAGGAAGGGAAAATGTGGTAGAAAAATTTCTTTCTAGATTGACTACATCAAAGGATACTCAAGTCATTGATGACTGTTTCCTTGATGAACATTTGTTTTCCATCAGTGTGCATACACCCTAGTATGTTGACATAGCCAATTATCCGATCACAGGGAGAGTTCCTCCTCATTTCTCTCCAAAAGAGAGAAGGGTGTTCATTGAGAAAACTTTTCCTTTCTCATGGATTGTAGGATGTTTGTTCTACACTGGACCAAACCATGTCATGAGGAGATGTGTGAGGGAAGATGAGACATATGATATATTGCATGCATGTCACAATGAACCCTGTGGAGGGTATTTTGCAGCCAAGAGGACAACAATGAAGATTTTGAACATAGGATATTACTGGCCCACACTCCACAAGGATGCAAGGAAGTATACTAGGAAGTGTGACAAATGCCAGAGGATGGGCCGACCAACTAAGTCTGATTAGATGCCTCTTTACCCACAGGTAGTCATCAATCCATTTGATAAATGGGGACTGGATTTTGTAGGTCCCATTGATCCTCCATCAAATGGTAATCATACATCTTGGTCTACATTGACTATGTGACTAAGTGGGTAGAAGTTAAAACAATGAAGCATGCAAAAGATAATAAGGTTGCATAATTTCTTTATGAGGAAATTTTCACTCATTATGGGGTTCCAAGGGAGATAGTGACTGATCAAGGGGCTCAATTTACATCAACCCTTGTTACAACACTGGTTAATGAATACAATGCGAGGCATAGGAAGTCTACCCCTTATCATCCTCAGGCCAATGGCGAAGTTGAGGTGACCAACAGGGAAATTGAGGCCATTTTGACCAAAATAATGGCTATCCATAGGAAGGATTGGGAAAATAGGCTACTTGAAGTTGTTTGGGCCTATAGGATCACCTGGAAAACAACCATAGGCTTCACTCCTTTTGAATTGTTGTATGGGAAGACAATTATGATGCCCATTGAATTTGAGCATAAGACTCTTAGGACTACACTAGACTTAGGGATGGAAATCTCTGAGGCACAAAAGGACAAAATAATGCACTTGAATAATTTGGATGAGATGAGAAAAAAAGCCTTGCATCATATTGAGGTAGTGTAGAATCAAAGGATCAAATGACATGATAAGTACATAAAGGACAAGAAGTTCCAACCTGGTGACTGGGCACTCCTTTACGACTCTAGGTATCAAGACAATGTAGGTAAATTGCATACTAGATGGTTGGGACCGTATGAAATTGCAGAAGTCTTTCCCAACGGAGCTGTACAACTCACCACCATTGAACCTGTCAGATTCAAACTTCTGGTCAACAGTCACCATCTAAGGTTGTATCACAAGTGAACATCCAAGGAAGAATTCCTACAACAATTTAATCAACACCCAACCTTCGAACTTCCTATTGATGAAGGAAGCAAACCTAGTGTCCCTCCTTCTAACTGATCTAAGTACACATGCAATCACTTCATAATAAAGACTACCATTTTTTTGGGAGTCCACTTCTTCATTAATCCACACATTTTCCCATCCATCTCCATTTTATCTCTGTTCCATAACTCCACCATTGCTCCACTTCGCCATCATTCCATTCTAACACCATTGCATTAATTGTTGAACCGTACTTCTTAAAGGTAATCGATACTTTCTCCACATTCTTTGCAAAGATACTCCAAGATTTCAGGTACACGCAAAACAATTTTTTATATCTTTATTATCTTTAGTGAAATTCTTTAATTACTATAATTAAGTGTAGATATTCTGCATAGCATGAAATTGTACACCGCCTTGTCCCATCATAATTATCAACTAGCCTGTGTGGACACATGCTGTAAATTAGGTTGGGGGGAGTGTCAACTCACAAGTCCACGTGTCATCCATATTAACAAATTTAAACTAAGCCAATTTGAATAATAAATTGAATTGATGGCTTGCATGTGTGAAATGTCACTGAACCGCCACCATTTCTTTTGATAATACCCCTCATTAATGAATCTTTATTGCCTGGTCATAATTCCAAATGTCACCCAACAAAAGTAATTTAGTGAGCTACATGACATTGGCATCAACACAACTAAAGGAAGAATTGCAGGAAAAATAAGTTGGGGTTTTTAGAAAGAAATTTAGCAGAGTGTGTGTTTGATTGCGTGCAACTGAACAATGGGAGGTTATCTAATTCATAATGAACCCACAATTCATAATGTGATAATGTAGGATGCACCTTCTTTGGCAGAATTTAGAAATTGTGTATGGCTAGACTATTTCCTAAAGCTCGACAGCTACAATGAAGACATTGCAGAAGAATTTGCACAAACATTCTCTAAAGGAAAGGCAATGGTAAAAGGGTTGGAGGTGATTGTCACTAAGGAAAGAATTGTGAAGGTAACGAGTTTACCTATTGATGGTGAGCCATACACTGCTACCAAAGATGCAAGGTCAACCAAGGCTAAATTTACTGAATCCAGTGACCCTTCGTTGGTGGTGGATAAACAAGGTACAAAGAGAACTTCTTTACCAGAGCTATGGAAGCAGGTAGCTATCCACATTGTCAAGTACATTACTTGTGAAGGCTGCCAGTCATGCCTCCATTATGTAAACTTAAAGCTCCTGAATCATATGAGGCATAGACGAAGAATGAACGTTCCCAATGTGCTATATCACCTCTTTGTCATCATGGCAGCCAAAATGCAGAAAGGTAGGGATTATTCTATCTCTCACCATTGTTTAATCAAATTGTTAGTGGAAAAATCTCTGCATGAAGTATCTGATATGAGGTGGGAGGTTTTTTTAAACATTGATCAATTTAGACCAGAACATGTTAGAGGTCAGCCTTAACCCCGTCGGGTTCATAGAGAAGTGAGGGCTATTGAAACCACTCCTGGAGCATCAACCTCTAGTGCAAACCCTAGTTCAAACCCTCCTGCAACTGAGCAAGCTATTGAAATTGTGTCTTCTAATTCAAAATATTTAGATGAGGAAAGTTCATCCTCAGAGTTTGATGATAATGTTCCTTCCACAACCCCAATTCGAACTAGGGTTTACCTTAGGAAAGGACAAGAGGCACAAATAAAAGAAGCAGAAATGAGAAAGAGAGGCCAAAAAGCAAGTGGTAGAAAAAACAACACCAAGTCCTAGGAAACAAAAGGTTGATAACACTGTTCCTCTTGCAGTCGAAGGAAAAGACAAAAAACCTCCTAAGAGATCAAAACCAATTGGGCCAGTCGCTGGTGTACCTCCAAAGAGAAGCCCTAGGCTTAGAAAAATATCTAGGGAGGAGACATAATCCCCAATGAGGCAGGTGAATGTTGAGGAGAAAGATATTTTTGAGGAACATGCAAATATCATATTGGCAGAACTTGTTGTCATCGCAGAACAAGTTGGGAATCAAGAACAAGATGAGGACCAAGAGACATATGAGAATCAAGAACCCGTACAGTAAGAGCAAGACAAGAATCCATAATTCCTACAGCCAGAGCATGATGAACAAACAAAGTCACTGCAACTGGTGTTGTTTGAACAACAAGAGTCAGTGCAAAGAAAGATTTTGGTAGGAACACATGAACCCCCTACTTTTTTATGGAATGATGTAGCTTTGAAACTATGGGGTGAGATGCAAAGAAAAGAAGAGGAATGGAGGAAGGAAAAGTGCAAGCTACAAAATGGGATTAAAAAGAAGGATGCAGAGATTAAAGAGAATAACACATAAATTGTTGCTTTAAAGGAAAGGGTAGATAATGTGGTAGATTAAATACCCAAAATGCTAGCATGTAGAACTCCTCCTAGAGTGTATACCCTACACTTGAAGGAGAGAAATCTTTCTTTTAAGCTATCAAGGATCATTTCAGGTTTTAATCCTTCTCTTGACACTCCACATGAATTTTTATAGGCTTATCAGATTGCTCCTCCTGATGTTAAAAAATTGTTGTGTGAACTATATCTACATAATTATGCTATGTCTGATGATCATGATTGGAATCCCTTATTGTATATTGGAGACCTCCATTTGAGGGCATTTATGTCTTGGATTCAAAATGAGATTAGTTGGGGATAGTAGTATAGGACTTATAGGGATAGAGAATTATATACTCCCTTGGCTCTCAGGGCTGAATCTAGTAACCCTACAGACATTTTTCAAACATAGCACATATTCCTTTATTGCCCAAGTTATAACAAGAGGATTATGCATATTAGAGAAGAAGTTTATAAAGAATATGAGAAAGTAGCTGAAACGACTGGGAAATCAATAATGGGATACTTAGCACAGAGGTGGAAAAGTCTATCAGAAGAATTGAAACAAGTTGAACCCCAATCTTTGCAGAACTATGTTGTATCATGCAAAAGAGTTGATAGGTACATACAAATTGGCAAAAGGAAGCAATAGTTTTGGCTTCCCTTAACTTTTTAGCCACCTACATTATTATGGCCTCTGCCAAATTATAAGTTCTACCAGTATGACATAGCTGCACAAAGGGTAAGATGGAACATGTTGGAGAGAAAACAAGGATTCTACTGGGATGCTAATTCTAACACTGCAAAAACCAATGTGGGACAACTGGCAGTTGCATACTTCAGGGCGTTGACTAAGCAAAAGAATAGTGCTCCTTCTACTGGAGGACCAACAAACCGTTAGGTTGGGGGGAATGGTGAGCTCAATTAATGGCTCAATTTTGATAGGATTCATTACATATTTTTTGTTGCCATCATGGAATTTGACACTAGTTGTTGATATTATCTATGTTGTCTTCCTTAAAACCATAGGCCTTGGGCATAAGTTTATTCTTGTGGTTTTTAATGAAATTATAATGCTATAAGAATTATCTATGTTGAATTTACTAGTGGTTGAATGACTGTTACTAAGGTAATTATAGATATACATTTGTTTGTGTGTGCTAATGATGTTGTGTAGGTTTCCACTAGAATGTTGATGTCAACAAAGCCTAATTCATGGGAGAAATTCTTGTCAATTGGTCGGTTACCAAGAAGTCAAGAAGCTGATCATTAAAGAAGTTAAAGCGAGAAAACTCTCATGGAGGGAAATTCCTAATTCAAATAAAAGAATGCAACTACCTTTTTAATGATCATTTCTGTTTGTTGAGAAAATATAGGAAGTGCATTGTGCTAGATTCCCATTGGAGCAAGTCTACTTTGACCAATTCAATGCATGCATAACTTCCTCCATATTTTTCTATGCTTTCAATAAGTGGCACCCTCCTATTTTGATGGAGTCGGCTGCCTGGGTAGTTAGGGTTAATCAATAGTTTTTCTCTCTATAAATAATGGTCAGATGCCCCTTTTGATAAGGTTGGACGTTCTAATTTTATACTTGCATTTTCCAGTTTAGTAATACAGTTATAGTGCTGAGATGTTGTAAACATGCTTTCAAGAAATAATATGATATTTTGAGTTACTGCATTTGAGTTAGTGTAAGGGAGACTCACCCAAGGGGGCCCACTTGGTGAGAATTCCACCTATTTAATTTAGAGGTTATTTTATGTTCAATAGTTAGTTTTAGTTTCAACAACTGTTTGTTCCTGTAGCCACTAAAATTCTGTTATGTGACTATTTTTGCAGCCAAGGCATACAAAGTAGTTTCCTGTCTGTTGGCTGACATTACATTTCTATCATTTATCTGCAGTCTAGTTGTTAATGCTTAATGCAAATGTTAATTTATGTTCAGTGTTTAAGTTGATTTCCTTCCAACATTGTTTCTTTCCTAGTTTTTGGATGATTACAATTAAGTCCTAGTGCACATACAATGCTGACCCATTTCAAGTTTACATCCCTGGGTTGAAAATTAAATGCACCTTCATGATGAGTGAAATAGCTACTTAGTGTAGATGTCCAATTTCTAAGTCACAACTCTAAGGGCTTAGTTATTAAACCATTAGTGGAGGCCAACACCAGCAGAGGATGTACTGTGCTGAACTACCACATTAGGTTGATTGAATCCTTGTGTACCACTAGTCTGTCTAGGATAACCTATGTGCTGTGTTGAAATAAACTACCTCATTGTTCCCATCAGCTGAGACATCATGTCCATCATATTATCAAACTAATTTCTAGCTCTGGATTCAAAACTAACTAACTCTGCACAACCCTTATCCCTCCCAACCATGGTACTTGTCACACTATCACTATCACTAGAACTAGTTTTGTGTATACCCAAAATTATTGAAACTATTTCACCTTTAGGTACTGGAGATGGTTCCCACTATTTTGCACCTCTGGTATACTATATAAACTCTTTACTCATGAAACTAATAAATCACAAGATGGCAGGAAAGTACTCTAATACCACTGAAGTATCCCACCCCATTCTGAAATACTTGCTACTAAAACTACCTTGACTGATTTTTTTAGTTTTTGTATGGTTTTTTTTTTTTTTTGGTTTTTTGCAAGATAATGCTAGGAAATGAAAATTATATATATTTACAAATGCAAGAATATAAATAGAAGAAAATGCAATTAACACTTTCAAATAAGATATATTTATGAAAGCTTTTACAACTTTTTCATATTCAGATAACCATGGCACAATAATTTGCAAATATGGAAATGTATATTAGCAATTGGAAAAACCTCATAGATGGATGCCTGACACTAGATAATAATTTATCCACCTTAGAAATGCCTCAATTTGTTTCCCAAAGTTTGGCCACTCCTAATGAAGGTGATAAGAAGCACAAAGGCTAGGCATTTCAACCTAGATTTTAAATGCCACCCTTAAGTATGATGTATGACCTATCAAGGAAGAGTTGTACGACTTGGAAATGGTTGAAAGGTATGGCCTAGCAAGGTTGTAACAACAAATAAATAATCAGTAGCTAATAACCTTTTGATCATAAACAATATTCTTCACAAACCCTTGAAATAATCTCTTAAATGCACACAATTGTAACATACCAACCCTTTGTTTAAGTCAAAAATTCTAATTTTTCACCTTACGAGTAAATAAACTATATAACAAGCCATTGCAATTTTTTTTCTTTATTAAGAATATACGAACATAGATGCATTGCATAATACAATAAGGATTCCTTTTTATTTCAACAATTCATAAGATACATCAATAATGCATACATTTACATAAATAGCTCAAAGAGCTTTAAAACAAATAGTCGTAAGACAGTCCAGGATCCTTCCTTTCAAATCTTGGTTCTTCTATCGCTTATTGTGGAGGAGAAGCATCACTCAGGTGCTTTTCCGCCAGCCATAGACTCTTAATGTGGTCCCCCACACATCAATCATTTGATAGACAACCCTTACCTTTGATGAAGAGATTGTTAGAGTAACCGAAAATGAAAACCAGCTGAGCATAGTGTTCTATCCTACATAACTAGATCTTTTTAATCCCACAATCTCAAACTAGCATGTGATATTGGATCATGGTGAACTGACAGTGTAGTCTCAATAGTTACACAATCTAGAGTGGAGTATCAGACATTCACACTACTTTGGCCAAAGTGTTCTCATTCAATAATTCAAATGAAGGTCATCTAGAACATACACTACTTAGGTCCAATTTGACTTAAGGCCATCTTAAACTATGCATAGGTATTTCCTTCAATGGATAATATATCACCCCAGAGATAACCTATCACCATCTTAATCTACTTGGAATAAACCTACTTAACCAGTAAGTACACAATCTCCCTCCCATACTAGATAAACAACCCTAGGAGTATTCACAAGCTTTCCTAGTTAAATTAATAATTTAGCTAAGTGCATCATATGTGCCATGCAAGTTCAATCATATCTAGTATTCAATACCTATGATAAACACCAATCTCCTATTACGGAGTATTTAAAATCACTTTATATGAACAAAATAAAAGCTTCAAATCTCTTTTCAAAGATAATATAATTTCTCTAAATACACAATGGAAAAGACAACTCAAGCATACATGAGAAACACATCATTCATAAGCAAAATAATGAAAAAGAAGAGATCCTCATGCATGTTATCACTTATCCAAATAATTGACAGTAATGCAGCCTTTTCCCAAAAACAAGTTGATAACAACTCTCTAGATAGTCACAATTATCTCTCTCACTAGTCGTTAGTTCTCTTCACTCAAATGACAACTCTCTCACAACTATATAAAATTCTTTCTCTCTCCTCACAATAAAAATAGGGCAAGAAATAGTGCAATAAAAAGACTTGCAAGAGTAAATAGAGAAACTTAGTAACCTTTTAGCCTATAGTTTAGGCGTGTTAATGGACATAAAGCTTCATGCAAAGCAACACATGAAACACAATAGAAAGGTGGCAATTTCCTAATTTAATACTCAACATAATCACCTACAGGTCGACTTGCAACATTGACAAATATTACAAGACTTATTCAATTTGCATAAGCTCAATTCAAATTGTCTCAAGAAATAGACATCTACAACAAATGGGTTTTAGAGATGGCACATGATGAGGTAAAAATAACTTCATCAGTATAATGGGTTCAATATTTAAATCTAAATCTTTCGGCCTTAATAACCTTGCCAACTGATTACCTTTAGGAAAAATAAGTGCTCTCTTTCTATGAATAATCGTACAAACTTATTTCTTGGAGTTGATTGAATTAAACTAACTTATGCTAATTTAATGGTTTAGTCTTGAGTATTTCGCAAGTCAAATCCACCACCATTCACCATTCCAGTCAAAAGGGAAATGAATGCGGGTCTCATACTTTTGAAAACTAGCGAGCGGGCGCCAGAATTCTAAGAGCACATGTTTTGGATAAGTCTTTATAATTCTATTTTTTTTTCAGTTTCAAAGACTTTATGGCTCATGCAAAGCCTCTTTAATATTATATATCATGGGATTTTAAGTCCCTTTTACTATGGGCAATCGGTTGAAATACTTGATCGACTAAAAAATAGGATTTTTGTTAGTCGTTTTTCATATAAATATGTAACTATTACAAATAATGAGAATAAGATTATCGTTATGCTGTCAATTTGTCTTTTGAGTAAAAACTACCATTTGAATATGAGTTTTCCCGCCACTCTTTGAATTATTGTGTAATGTGAATGCATATGTGGAATGAAGTAATAGAGATATTTTTCCAATGCATGTGATCTGAAGTAGTAGTAGATACACCCATGAGCTGGCCACTCGAGGGTTAGAGATAGATAGATAAGTATTTATTTCATGTTCTGCATTTTCCTTTGATAGAATAAAAGTTTCATTTTGTATTTTATTTTTATGAGTACATGTTATACTGTTAGTGTCAAGCCTGCAGGTTGTAACTGAGTTCGTAGCTTCTAACCTTAGCATTTGAATGTCCAAAGCACTTTTCTTTAGATGATTTTGATTAATGGTTTTATGATTAGCAGTTGACTTGTGATTTTCTACATTAGATAAACGTTTCCTAATTTCTTTACATGCTTTACTTCTTCAGCAATTTACCCATTCTTTAGATTAATCATTTCCATGCTTTCTAGTTTAATGGTGATGCTTTTTAGATTCTTAGTTTTTTGTTTTAAGATTTGAGTTATTTTCCTACTTTCTAGATAGATGATTTATTGCTTTCTAGATTAAAAGCCCCCTTAGATTAGAAATTTTATTTAGTTGATTAGAGCTTAAGAGAGAAGTTGAGATGTCCTTTATTGCATACAGTCATTGGACACTGCCTGATCGATATATTGATGTGTTTATTCACTAAAGTGTTAGGACCTAATGAGAGTCTATTAGTGCAAAATCCATCCTCTCTCCTTGTTTGGCATGGTTTCCTTGCCATAAGAAACAATCAATTACCTATTCGTAACAACAAGAATCCATCGACTTATTTTGAGGATGAGTCAACTAAGGCTTTAAATACGTTTCACAAAGTCAAGGTTAATCTTTATCAAAGGCATCGACCAAGTCCATGCTTTAATATCAACACAAGACAACAACATCAAATGCAATACAATGTCTTATATTGCATGACAGTTTGAGTGAGAATCAAATTTTCAAAACAGTCATAAATAACTTTAATTCAGTTTCCATAATCATAGTCATTATTTACTATTATCGACCTCCAATATCATAGTCATTATCGACTATAAACAAGCTTTATAAATCGGCTTCTACTAAGTAAATGATAGTCGATATATACAATATCTTTAAATATATATTATATCATATACACATATATATAAATACTATATATGTATATGTATATATACATATACATGACGTTAATATATTTACATATGTATTATAAACTATCAATGTAAATATTTACACAATATTTAGACAGGTATACATTCGATATATAAGTATAAATGAATACAGTCAAGATAGTATTTTCATATAATGATAATATGTTGAATGTGTGCATATATACATATGTATAAAAGTATATGCCTCTATGTACATGTATATATAGGTATATCTATATCGATACATCCGTATGAGTGTGTCCATCTGCCAACGTACGCATGTATCAATACACATATACATATGGTTACGTGTATATACCATACATATATATGTTCATATTCGATTCACATATATCCATTCATAATTACCATCATATTGATAAAGTATCTACGTGTAGTACATCTATACTTGTGCATATACATGTCGTTAGATCCCATTGACATGTATGTGCATATATATACACTTACCCCATGTGCGCCACACTTATCAATATAATCGTAATAGAACAAGAAAGATCTCCAAAGCTCAATCAGATAAACATTACCCAATAATGCATGAAATAGTAAACAAGACTCTATCAATGCAGATACATTGACTAAGGATGACTTACCTACTTCCCACAAATTGACTCAATTTAATCACTCTAATGTGGTGTGTGTATGCTCAAATAGTTTATGTTATCAATTAACTAACCAAGATCTTCTCCTGAGTGATACTTCCCCTCCGCCTGGAGGAATGGAACATATACCTGCATCCACTAACACATGCACATGACAGTCAATTGTTCACAACATATGCAGTATACGCAAAACATCTCTAAAGTTAGAATAATAATTCAATAACCATCCCTTCACATATATGCAATATTTTTCCATGAAATAACATCAATTGAGATAACATCACATGAGATAACATCAAATGAGATAGCATTCACATTGATAACAAGGTATGAGCATAATTTATTCATCTCCAAAATTCACATTACATTCATATTTACCCTATGTAGTAATAGTAAATAGTAACCACACAATTGGGGTGTAACATACTCCCCCCTTATGAATCATCGTCCTCAATGAATTTAGGTATTATTTAAAACATAACAAATAAAAACATATTTGTTCAAACACTCTCAAAAGCATTAAGAATATGAGGAAATTTCTGTTGAATTTCTGCATAGTCCTCCCAAGTAGCCGAGTCTTCTACATACTGGTCCCACTAGACTTTGCATTGCAAGAATTCTCTGTTATGCAAGCGTAGCTTACATGTTCCTAGCATCTTGATGGGCTCGAGAGTAAAATACTTTGGGGTATTGTACCTATAAAGTAGTCCAATCAATCACATGATTATCATCAGGTATATACTTTTTAAGGTAGGACACATGGAAGCTGTTATGCATTTGGAAAGAGCTAGTGGCAATGGGATCTGATAAGCTATTGGATTAACTTATTCTAGAATCTCAAAAGGTCCAACATATCTTGGGGCTAACTTAGAAGAATTTCCAAATTTAGTGGAACTCTTGTGAGGTTTCACTCTCAACAACACTTTGTCACCTATGAAAAAATTGTGGGGTACTCTCTTAGCATCAACGTAGCTTTTCTACTTATCGTTAGCTTCAACTAACCTTTGATTAACAATCTTAACTTTCTTGTCCATCTCAACCAACATCTTTGGCACAAGAATTACTCGATCCTCAAGTTTATCCCAACTTGTAAGAGTTTGACACTTTTAGCCATACAAAGCTTCGAAAGGAGTCATCTTTATCACAAAATGATAAGAGTTATTATAAGAAAATTCAACTAAGGGTAAGTAATCTTCCCACTTGTACTCTTGATCCATGCAATACATCCTAAGTAGGTCTTTCAAAAGTTGATTCACCCTTTCAGTTTTCCCATCCGTTTCTGGATGATAAGCTCAGCTAATGTTCAATCGAGTCCTTAGTGCAGAAAACAAGGTTTTCCAAAACCTAGAAGTGAATCTGTGCATCTTTATTTGAGATAATCTTCTTAGGAATCTCATGCAACCTAAATACTTCTTGCACAAATTTCCTTGCTATGAAATGTGCTCCAATAGTTAGATTCCTAGGTATAAAATTTGCTACCTTGGTAAGCTTATCTACTACTACCACAAGAATGGCATTGCGCTTATTCCTTGATAAAGGCAATCCCTGCACAAAGTCCATACTTATGACTTGCCACTTCCTTTTTGGTATGTCGTGTGGGTATAACAAGCCTGTAGGATGATGATGCTTTGCTTTCACCCTTTGACATTCAAGACACCCAACAATGAAACTAGTGACATCTCCTTTCATGCCTTTCCAAAAGTATAATGGCTTTACATCCACCATCATTTTCATCACTCTAGGATGTCTAGAGTATGGTGCTTCATGTACTTCCTTCCATACCAGATTTTTTAATTATTTTACATTAGGTACATACATTCTACCCTTATATCTAAGTAATCCGTTAGGTTCAAAATGAAAACCTTCATAGGTCTAGAATCTTGCGGATTGCTAGTGAATGCTTGCTTGACTTGCAAGTAGTATTCATCGTCATTGCACTTTTGCAACACTTTCCCTTTAAAGTGAATTTGTATTGTTACTATAGAAGCAATATGACGTCTTCGACTTAGAGTATCGACAACCCAATTTCCATTCCCTTTAATATAACTGATATTAAAATAATAGTCAACTATTAACTCTAACCATCTTCTCTGCCTGGCATTAAGATTAGGTTGAGTAAAAAGGTACTTTAACCCATTATGGTCAATTTTCATCTCAAAGGGTTTTCCTAACAGGTAATGCCTCCACATTTACAGAGCGTGAACCACAACTGCTAATTCTAAATCATGCGGTGCATAATTCATTTCATATGTTTTCAACTTTCTAGATTCATAAGCAATTACTTGTCCATCTTGCATTAATACCCTCTAACCCTTCTCCGCATGCATCCATGATAACCATAAAGTTACCCTCAAAATTTGGTACTTTTAAGATTGGTGTGGTGGTTAGTTTCTCTTTGAGTAGGTCAAAATATTCTTGACAAGTGTATCTTAGTCCATTCAATTTTATTTCCTTTCTTTTGTAATAAAGAAATTGGGAAATCAATCCTAAAAAAGTTTGCAACAAACTTCCTATAATACCCTGCTAGATCCATGAAACTTCTTACTTCCAACACATTCTTAGGTGCAGGACACTCCAGTACTACCTTAATCTTAGCTAGATCTACAAAAACTCCATATGTTAATATCACATGACCTAAATAATGTACCCTCTTTTAGAAGAATGTACACTTAGAAAATTTACCATACAACTTATGTTCTCTTAGATGTTGTAGGACCATTTCTAAATGCTTGCACTGTTCTTCTTCATTTCTAGAATAAATTAAGATATCATCTAGAAAAACTAATACAAATTTGTTGAGGCAGTCCCTAAATACACTATTCAGTAGGTTCATGAATGTTGTAGGTGCATTTGTTAAATTGAAAGGTAAAATAGTGAACTCAGTGTCCATACTTGGTTCTGAATGTAGTTTTAAAGATATCTTCATCCTTAATCCTCAATTGATGATATCCAAATCTCAGATTTATTTTAGAGAATACAGTGGCTCCCCTCATTTGATCAAAATCGTCAATGTGTGGCAATAGGTACTTACTCTTAACCGTAGCTTTGTTAAGCATACAATAGTCGATGCACAAATGTAAGGTACCATCCTTCTTTTTAACAAAGATGACCGGTGCCCCTAAGGTGAAATACGTGGTCTTATCAGTCCTTTAGACAACAATTCATCCAATTTTTCCTTAAGTTCCATAAGTTTAGTGGTTGTCATCCTATAGGGCACCTTAGAAATAGGTTCTGACCTTGGAACTATATCAATAGAGAAATCAAATATTCTTTTTAGAGGTAGCCTTGGTAACTCTTCTAGAAACACATATGAAAATTTTCTCAATATTGGATATTTCTCCATATTTGACTTTCCAGTTTCATCTATTTCCCCATATTCTAACCCTTGAATATTTTGAAATTCCAAATCATCACTATCCTTACCAAGTTCTTCAATCCTTACAACAAAGAGTTTACAGCCTTTTTTCTTAGCTCTTATAAGTTGCATTGTCGTAATTTGTTGAATCCTAACCTCTCTAGGTATCCCTTGGAATTTAACTTGATTTCCAAAATCATCTAGGCACTCTACAATTTTCCTATGGAAATTTACCTTAGCCCTATGTCTCCACAACCAATTCATACCTAGGATAATGTCATATGATCCTAGAGGCGCAACATAAAGGTTTGATTTAGTAGAAAAACCAGGTAGTTCTATCCTAGCTTCGAATAGACATTGATCCACCTTTGCTCTTGTTTGGTTTGCATACTCAACATCCCAATACATTGCCATCTGTCCCACTTTTCTAGATAATTTTTTAGCTATTCTAGGTGAAATGAAATTATCAGTTGCACCAATATCAATAAGAACAAAAATAGGTAAGCCAAAAAAAATACCTGGCATTTCAACTGGAGTTACTTGGTACTCTGCCTGACGATTGTCCACAACTGCATGTATCTTCTACTAAAACATTTCCTGTTGGGTGGGTAATTGATTACCATATGGTCATGATCCAAAAGTTTTATTGGGACACTTGTTAGCATAATGATCCCCTCTACATATAAAACATCCTATAGGCAACCCTCTTTCCCATATGGTTTCTCTAGACTTGTTGACATTTTCACTAGCCTTATTAGTATTACCCATGTTAGAGTCATTCCTTTTACACTCTCTTGTAGACTCTTTTCCATCATTGCAAAACCTCTTTCCATTTTTCCTTGGAATATTTTGCACAGGTTCCACCTTCTTTGAAACTATTTTGTCAGGAACTTCCGCATCCTTCTTTTGCTCTTTTCTTTCTTGATGGGTGGAACTAGCCCTAAGCTTTTGTTCCTGCTTAATTGCTTTTTTCATATACAAGATTCATTTTTGTTGGACCATGCATATCCACTTCACCTTTGATTTGACTGTTAAGTCCCATTATAAATTTTGTAATGTGGAAGTGCTCATCCTTGTGATACATGGGAACATAGCGTAGAAGTCGGGTAAACTTTTCCCAATATTCGTTGATCGTCATGTTACCTTGTCTCAAACCCTAGAAATCTAAGAGTTTTTTTATCATAGTAAAGTTGTGGCAATCATCTTTTGTGGAAAATCTCCAAAAATTCTCCCCATTTTAGCTTCCATGAGTTGATATTGAGTTCCAACTTCTTGTTTATCCACTAGTTAGAGGCTTCTCCCGCTAACTGATACGCACCCCATGCAGCTTTAGTAACCTCATCATAGTTTCGTATCTCAAAATACTTTTCCATTTGGAGAAGCCACACTTTAGCCTCATCACCCCCAACACTACCATCAAACTTGGGTGGAATAATTTTCTTCATGTCACTGGATAGTTCAGAAGCCACAAGATTCTTATTCCTTTCCACGGAAGGTGTAGGTGACTTTTCCCTTTCCTGATCATGGGTTTCATCACGCCCATGAGAAGAGTTTTCTCCCTCATGATCATTAATGGGTACTTCCTTTTCTACCCTATCCTTAACTCTTTCTTGCTCAAGATTAGCCAACCTTGCCAAGATTTTTTCAAGTCTAGCCTCAACTCTAGTAGTTCCTTGTCCAACCTCTTGGCTTCCATCGGGAATAGTTTGTGTCCTCACCATCCTTACAAGATTGGTTTTTACTTGAATGTTTATCCATGTTAGAATAAATTATGTTATCAACTATCTTATGGAAAAAATGGCATTCATACACACATAAAAAATTCCACATAAAATTAAGCACACACTCTTTTTGATAAACACATAATTTTATTCATTTCATAGGAATTTCAATATCCCTTTAATTCCACAGAGTGACTATTCAGATAGTCGAGTGGAGAGTATCCTTCAAATTCACTCTCCGACACATAACTTACAGGAGTATAACCTACATACTAAGACAATTGTTGTTCCCTATCTTTTTGTTCATCTCTCATTTTTTTTGCACCTACCCCAAAAAGGATAATAACCTTCACATTTATCATCCGATACATAGTGACGAGAAGCAATGTCAATATGGTGTTCATCAACAATGTCTATCTACCCCTTTTGCATACATTTTTTTATGAGACCATTTCTCCTCTGGCGGTGTCTATGGTACATATCCCTCATAATCGTTACTCGAAGAAATTACTATTACTTCAGCCAATGGAAGAACTCTAGGGTCCCTAAAAATGAATGCCAGACTAACACTTTCTTCTGAAGGCATATCCCTAGAAAGTGGTAATGACTCAAACTTTTCTGGTGAGATGGTTGGTAGGTAGTTGTACATAGCCTCCATCTTCATCTCCCTCTTCACATCACTGTTTCAAGAAAGTGTGTGACTAAAAGTTTCAATGTCACTCAACCAGACAAAATTTTCATAGTTAGTTCCCTCTATTGTTCTAACGATGGCTTCCCTTTCCTTCTTGGCCTTGAGGTAGTGCTTGTTTCCAATTATTGACTTTCAAACCGTTAATCTGAGATACACCATCCTGACACAAGAATTCACAACATTAGATAATGTTAGATGGAAAGAATGTTGAGCTCATAGGTTCCATAGCTAAAATTGGTAGCTTTGATACCACATGTAACATACCAAACCTTGTTGAAGCAAAAATTTCTAATTTTTCACCTTACGAGTAAATAACCTATATAACAAGCCATTGCAAAAAAAAAATTCTTTTCATTATTGAGAATATACGAACATAGATGCGAAGCATAATACAATAAGGAATCCTTTTTATTTCAACAATTCATAAGATACATCAATACAAGAATACATGCATTTACATATATAGCTCAAAGAGCTTTAGAACAAATAGTTGTAAGACGGTCCAGGATCCTTCCTTTCAAATCTTGGTTCTTTTGTTGCCTGCTATGGAGGAGAAGCATCACTCAAGTGCTTTTCTGTCAACCACGGACTCTTAATCCAAACCCCACACATCTATCATTTGTTAGACGACCCTTCCCTTAGATGAAGAGATTGGTAGAGTAATCGACAATGACAACCAACTAAGCATAGTGATGTGTTGTACATAACTAGATCTTTGTAATCCCACAATCTCGAACTAGCATGTAATACTAGATCATGGTGAATTAACAGTGTAGTCTCGGTAGTCACACAATCTAGAGTGGAGTCTCAGACATTCACATTACTTTGGCCAAAGTGTTCTCATTCAGTACTCTGAATGAAGGTCATCTATCACATACACTACTCAGGGCCGATTTGACTTAAGGCCATCTTAAACTATGCATAGGTATTTCCTTCAATGGATAATCTATCACCCTAGAGATAACCTATCACCATCTTAATCTACTTGGAATAAACCTACTTAACTAGTAAGTACACAAGCTCCCTCCCATACTAGATAAACAACCCTAGGAGTATTCACAATATTTCCTAGTTAAATTAATAACTTTGCTTAGTGCATCATATGTGCCATGCAAGTTCAATCATATCTAATATTCAATACCTATGATAAACACCAATCTCTTATTATAGAGTATTTAAAAGCACTTCATATGAACATCACAAATGCTTAAAATCTGTTTTCAAAGATAATCTAATTTATCTAAATGCACACACTAGAAAAGAAAACTCAAGCATACATGAAAAACACATCATTCATAAGCAAAATAATGAAGAAGAAGAGATCCTCATGCCTGTTATCGCTTATCCAAATAATTGATAGTAATGAAATGTTTTCCCAAAAACAACAAGTTGATAACAACTCTCTATAATGCCATAATGATCTCTATCTCACTAGTTGATAGTTCTCTTCACTCAAATGAAAACTCTCTCACAACTATATAAAGTTCTTTCTCTCTTCTCACAATAAAAACAGGGCAGGAAATAATGCAGTAAAAAGACTTGCAAGAGAAAATGGAAAGATGTGTCCCTTCAAATGAAAATGGCTTTGCTATTTATAGAGCAGCTTAGTAACCTTTTAGCTTATAGTTTAGGCATGTTAATGGACAACAAACTCCATGCAAAGCAACACATGAAACACAATAGAAAGTAGGCAACTCTCTAAGTTAATACTCAACATAATCACCTATAGGTTGACTTGCAACATTGACAACAATTACAAGACTTATTTAATCTGCATATTCTCAATTCAAATTGTGTCAAGAAATAGACATCTACAAAGACTGGGTTTCGGAGGTGGTGCCAAATCCATCCTCTCTCCTTGTTTTGCGCGGCTTCCTTGCCACAAGAAGCAATCAATTACCTATTCGTAACAACAAGAATCCATCGACTTATTTTGAGGATGAGTCAACTACGACTTTAAATACATTTGACAAAGTCAAGGTTAATATTTATGAAAGCGTCAACCAAGTACATGCTTTAATATTGACACAAGACAAAAACATCAAATGAAATAAAATTTCTTATATCGCGTGATAGTTTGAGTGAGAATCGGCTTTTCAAAACAGTTATAAACAACTTTCATTCAACTTCCATAATCATAGTCATTATTGACTATTATCAACCTCCAATATCATAGTCATTATCGACTGCAAACAACCTTTATAAATCGGATTCTACTAAGTAAATTATAGTCAATATATATAATATATATAATATGTTTAAATAATTATTATTATATATATAATATATCATATACATATATAAATATAAATACCATTTATATATATATGTATATGTATATATATACATATATATAACGTTAATATATATTTACATAAATATATCATAAACTATCAATGCAAATATTTACACAATATTTAGACAAGTATACATTTGATATATAAGTATAAATGAATATAGTCAAGATAGTATTTGCATATTATCACAATATGTCGAATGTGTGCATATATACATATGTATAAAAGTATATGCCTCTATGTACACGTATATATAGGTATATCTATATCGATGCATCTGTATGAGCATGTCTATCCACCAACGTACATGTGTATCGATACACATATACATATGGATACATGATATATATATATATATATATATATATTCGACTCACATATAGCCATTCATAATTACCATCATATTGATAAAGTATCTATGTGTAGTACATCTGTACCTGTGCATATACATGTCATTAGATCCCATTGACATGTATGTGCATATATATACACTTACCCCACACACATCACACTTATCAATATAACTGTAATAGAACAAGAAAGATCTCCAAAGCTCAATCAGATAAACATCACCCAGTAATACATGAAGTAGTAAACAAGACTCTATTAATGCAGACACATCGACTAACGATGACTTACCTACTTCCTACAAATTGACTCAACTTAATCACTCTAATGTGGTGTGTGTATGCTCAGATAGTTTACGTTACCGGTTAACCGACCAAGATGATCTTCTGACTGATACTTCCCCTCCACTTGGAGGAATGGAACATATACCTACATACACTAACACATGCACATGATAGTTAATTGTTCACAACATATGCAATATACATAAAACATCTCCAAAGTTAGAATAATAATTCAATAACCATCCTTTCACATACATGCAATATTTTTCCATGATATAACATCAACTGAGATAACATAAAATGAGATAACATTCACATTGATAAAAAAGGTACGAGCATAATTTATTCATCTTCATAATTCACATTACATTCATATTTACCCTAGGTAGTAATAGTAAATAGTAACTACACAATTGGGGTGTAATAACAATGTGACTTCTGGATGAAAGCCACTTGACGTTTGCAACCTTTGGGTGATATTTATCACCTGTGGGAAGCATAATTAGAGAGAAATCACGTTCTCTATGAACAATATGCAGAAACACCCTGGTTTTCTCCTCTCAGCAAAAAATCTCCAAATTTCATAAGTGTTTTAATAATGAATGAATGCTTTTTATACCTCCTCAAGATGGCACAATTTCCCAAGTGCCTTTTATACATTAAATATAATATAATTTATTTTCTTTTGTTGACTTTATATTACATCTTTCACTTGGGCGCTCAAAACAATGACTTATATTATTTGACTTTATATCATTTAATATGCCTTTATAATAAAGTCAATAAGTCATTTAAGGCTTTCATTTTATAATTAATTAATTATTATCAAAGTATAAATTTAATAATAATTAATACCATAACTCCATCAATAATCATCATTAACCGACTCTGTCAGTGCCAGAAGGTAATCCATTGAATCCTCTGCTCACCAGGTTCCTTACTATAAATAGTAAAACTGGATCCCATCAATTGAGTGACTTACTAAAAATAGTAAGTATGCATAAACTAAGTCCAAAACACCTCTAGAAGGCAAACCATGAATAACACCAAGTCCCTGAGAAGAAAACACCATAAATGACCATCAAAATAACTTGATAACTCCCACATAGGGCCCTATAAACAACAATATTAGCCTATGAGGGCCAAATGATAGGCTAATCCATCAGAATATTGAAGTGAGCTAAGAAGGGGACATTACAGGGATGCCTATGTCCACTTGGGATGATGATGTGTCATCCAGTCACTTCCAATGGGGATGCCATCAAGCCGGTGGATCCTAATTTATAACATGACACCATAGACAATTAAATAACACAAATAAATAGAATAATACATTAAATCAATCAATATTAGGACTCTAAGGTTGAGACACTTAATCCCAACATTCTCCCACTTGTCAAAGACCTATCGAGAGTCATACAAAATCATTTGCTCAGGGCCCCAAGGCCCATGGAATCAAAAGACCATCTAAACTCTCTTTGTGCTCACTTGTTCTATCAATGCATCTACAACATTCACCAAGATGCCAACCTTTTCCAATTTCACCTTTCCATCTTCTACCATATCACGAACAAAATGATACTAAACATTAATATGCTTTGTTCTGGCATGGAAGTTAGGATTCTTTGCTAAGAAAATAACACTTTGACTGTCACAACAAATTATAATTTGTCATGCATCTAAACCAATATTAGAACACAATATCTTAAGCCAAATAGATTCTTTACAAGCATGAGTTTTTTCCATGTACTCTACTTCTGTCATGGACAAAGTGACTACAACTTGTCGCTTACTCATCAAACTAATAACACCACCAAACATTGTAAACACATAACCACCTTTTGTTGTCAATGTCACCTTCCCAATTTGAATCCACATCCATGAATACTGACAAAAAGTCGAGGTCTAGTAGGATAATCATGAAAACCCAAGGCATACTTGGAAGTACCATGTAAATATCTAAAAACTCTCGTAACTACATCCCAATGCACCCATCTAGGATTAGCCATAAAATGGCTAAGGACTTCTACTGCTTGGGAAATGTCTGGTCTCGTACACACCATCACATACGTCAGACTACCAACTGCATTCACATATGGTACTCTAGTCATGTCCTCCATCCTAGTAGGGGATTTTGGACAATCATTCACATAGAGCTTCATCCCTTGCATCACATGAACAACTAATTATTTGCAATCTTTCATGTTGAATCTCTCCAACACTGAGTTCACATACTTGATTTAGCTTAACCAAAGCTTTACGTTAGCTCTGTCTCTCGTGATCTCCATTCCTAGAATGTACCTAGCTGCACCTAGGTATTTCATCTCAAACTATTCTTACAATCGAAACTTCAAATATGAAATCATACTTTTACCATTCCCAATAAATGACATATCATCTACATATAAGATAATAATGAGAATATGACCATTATCAGATTTATAATACACACAATGGTTACATTTAAATCTCTAAAATCCCAATGACAACACATAGGTATCAAACTTCTGGTACCACATTCTAGGAGACTATTTTAAACCATAAAGAGACTTCTTCAGTTTGCAAACCAATTTTTATTTACCTTTTTCAACGAAGTGCTCTGGCTGTAAAATGTAAATCTCTTCCTCCAAGTCACCATGAAGGAACGTTATCTTCACATCCATTTGTTCCACTTCTAAGTCATACGCTGTTGCAAGTGATAACAAGAATTAGATAGATGTCAACTTTGCAACAAGAGAGAATATCTCCCCATAATCAATTCCCTCCACCTACAAAAACCCCTTAGCGACCAACCATGCCTTATGCTTCTCAACACTACCATCAAGACCACACTATTTCTTGAAAACCCATTTACATCCAATAGGTTTATGTCCTACAAGAAAAGGTACCAAATCCCAAGTCTTAATTTTCTTTAAAGTAGCTATCTCATTGTCCATGAATTTCATCTAGGAATATGCATCACTTATACCCATAGCCTCTCTAAAAGTCCTATGCTCACCAGAGTTAGGAATCAAAGAAAAAATAAAACTAGAATCCAATAATGAATATCCAAACCTTTCTAGTTGTCACCTAACTCATGTAGACCTCCTCAAAGGTTGAGGTTGAGGTTCTTCTTCTTCTTTAGAACTTTCAAAGTTGCTTGAGATCTCCTCATCATCAGCTCCAACAGGAGTGTGTAATTCATCTTTCCTCAAAGTAGGCAGAATCTAAACTACCCCCTTTTTTTCTCCTCTTTCTCTAGCTACAACTTAATAGTGGAAGGTTTCCTCTCTTTGAAGATCACACTTCTATTGTAGAAAACATTCTAAGCTTATGGATCCCAAAGATTGTACCCTTTCACATTGATACCATAATCGATGAAGATACATTTAACTACATTGTTCTCCAACTTTGACCTATTCTTAATAAGAACATGAACGTAAGCTTTGCAACCAAATACTCTGAGATGTCTTATTGAAGACTTTTTACTGAACCATGCCTCCATGGGTGTCTTTCCAAGAAGCATTGATGTAGGAGATCTGTTGATCAAATAACATACAATTGCTACCACTTTAGCCTAGAACTTCTGCTCAAGGCCATCACCACTCAACATACTCCTAGACCTCTCCATCAACATTTTGTTCATCCTCTCTGCAACTCCATTTTTCTTTGGAGTGTATGGAGTTATCTTATGTCTCTCAATCCCATGCTCTTTACAGAACTTGTCAAACTCTATGGAACAAAACTCACCACCACTGTAAGTCCTCAAACACTTAATCTTTTTTCTAGTTTGATTTTCTACCAAGGCCTCAAACTGCTTAAAGTGGCTAAAGACTTAAACTTTACTTTTGAGAAAATAAATGAATGTCCTATTGTAATCATCTATGAAAGAAACAAAATATATAGATTTTGATAATGAAGGAACATTGACAAGTGTTGGTGTAAATAAGTATTTTACTTATTACACTTTACTTAAGCTTGCTTAGGGAATGCATATCATTATAGGTTGCACTTGTGACACCTATTTATTTGCATCTTGCATCTAAGTTTGTGCATACATTGAGAGATATGATTTGGACACTTAGGGAAGTGTGTGTAGGAGAAATTCCACTCTTTGTGGTGTGATCTAGTTATCACCTTTTTATCTCCACTTTTCGTGGCATGATAATTCCACTTTAGGTGGGTGATCCACCTTTCATGGAATTATCTATTATTTCTTTCTACCTACCACACACATGATTGGGACACTTGTCTCATTCATGGCCCTTCATTGTTTCCTAGCTTGCCTTTAAGCAAGCCTTGTACATGCTTGTAATTGTCTATATTCATAGTCCATCTTCATGTTCATCATCATGCATATTGAGAATACAATAATCATATTCTCTCATCTTGTCTCTCTCTTTTGTGCTATGCTTAGTCTCTTGATCTTATTGTTGCTTTTCATAAGTTCTTACATGGTATCAGAGCGGTTGGAGGTTCTTTGCATAGCCATTGGTGGGAGATCTTAGCTCGTGTGAAGGTGGTCAAGAGACAAATATGAGGAGCAACATCATTTTGGTGAGTCCTAGACCAGATCTGACCTCAAATTCAAATTTAGAAGGCTATTTTCAGTCAAGATAGCCTTTTGTTTCATCAAAATCCGACATCGGGAGCTCTAGATCGGAAAAATTCGCCAATTTGGGTATTTTTTCAATTTTTCTATAATTATGCAAAAATTTAGTTGAAATTTTTTGAATTTTTTTTCAGTTTGTCCATTGTAAAAAATAAATAAAAAATTCAATATTTATGAAAAAAATCATTGAGAATTTTTTGAAATTTTAGAAAAATTAAAATACCCTTTCTAAAAAAAGTATTTGGGGTTATTTTCAATTTTTGTAAATCAAAAAATCAAAACCTTGTATTTCTTTTTAAAATTTTTATCAAACAAACAAAAAAAAAAGAAAAAAAAAGTTTTAAGTCTGTTGTTGTAGACTGTACCTACAATTGTAGGTACTAACAGTACCTGCAGGGACTCGGGTGGGGGGCCATCAGCTTCTGCCACGTGGCGGGCTTTCATTCGGCCCACAGACCACTCTCCACCACCGGCGGACAGTCTCGAACAACTGGCAGCCTCTACAAATTTGGGTCACTTTTCTTCACAACCGGCGGGCATCCACATTATCAGGCCGATAAAAGAAATTCCGGTGGTTGGTTTTAGAAAAAATCTGCAGGTGGTCAGGCATCTTCGGGTAGCATCAAATAAACCGGCACTTCTTTTCAATCATCGACAGCTTTCAGAAAAAGCGGCGGACAGGGGTTAAGAAAATCTGGCAACTATAGTATTGGCGATAATTCTGCGAAATCCGACGAATTCTTCACACAGCGACCAAAAAATGGTTCAATCTAACGGTCTGTAATTAAAAATCGGGCAATCTTAAAAATTAGAGCGGCGTCAACTCCTAGTGGCGGGTCAACTGCAAATTTTCAGCAAACAGTCTTCTTATTCCATCGGTGGCATCCTCAGAAACTCTGGTGGCCTACAAAAAGAATTGGCGGTGTTGCCCTCATACAAACGACGACAGTCTTTAATATTCTCCCTGGCGACGATAGTCATGTGGAAACCGACGTCCATCTTTGTGAAATCCAGAAAGGGTTTCAATTCCTCTGTAGGAATTTAAAAATCTGCCATCCATTATTGATTCTAGTAGCACTGGAAAGTACACCATCGATCGGTCACTTAAGAACCCGACAACCCTTTAGACCCGACAAATATTCCTTTGAGAATATTCTGCCAGCCTCAAAAAAATTTGGTGGAGCGAATTTTCTTTTGATGGGAAAGAAACCGTCAAATTTAATTATGCAGATTATTGACGTCAACCTACGTCATCACCACGTCAGCATTTTCTAAATTTTTTTTCCCCCCTCACGGATGAGCTTTTTAGTTTTGCAATTCAACTTTGAAGCTTAATATCTTGCTCATTTTAGCTCCTTTTTCTGAGCAATTTTTTTTTTATTTGGGCTAATTTTTTGTGTACTTCGCAGTCGTGTGCTTGGTTTCTAATTTTAGTGGAAAATTTTTCCATAATTTTTAGTTTTTCAACACTGTACTTGTCCAATCCTCATTTCTGCAACTTCCAGGGCTTCGTTCAGGCACATATGAACTCCTTTTCAGGTCCTATTTTTTGAAAGTGCATGATTTTTTGTCTACTTGAATCTACAATCAGTTTGAAGTGATCTTGAGTGAATTTTGTACTTTCAATATATGGTCTTTTTTGGCCTATTTGGCACTTATATTGCATAGATCTGAATTTTAGGTCTTTGCATCATTGTTCTAGTCTATTCTAAGCCTAATTGTGGCAAGTTGTAAATCAGAAATCATAAGTCCACTTAGCCAAGTTGCAAGTGGCCTATTGTACACGAACTGCATTATAAAGTGCCAAAATCATCTCTTTGGGGGGGTACTTTGATTGAGTGATTTTGGGGGGGTGTATCTTGTGTGATTGTGCTTATTTTCTATCTTGTGCTCTTGCATTCCATCATGGGTCATCTAAAGTTCCACTCTTAACTGCACATAATTATGCTACATGGAAAGTACGTGCATGGAGTAAACTAATGGAAAAAGGTTTAATTTACTACATTGATGGAACCATAACTGCACCTTCAGATCCTAAGGTAGATCCAAATTTATATATGGATTGAATCACTAAAACTTCTATGGCATTGGGTACACTAAGAAAGTTCATTTCAGATGATCTTATTTTTCATCTTGATAAATGTACTACAACCAAGGAAGCTTGGGATAATCTTGCTAATTTGTATGGAAAGGTTGATAAGGTTAAGGGGTACAAGCTTGAACATGATCTCCTAAGCCTTGATCCTAAGGATTTTAACACAATTCAGGATTATGTCACTAAGGAAAATGAGCTAAGAGCACAACTAAAAGATTGTGGTATTGAGAAAGAGGATGATCAATTGGTCTTCAAATTGTTGGACAAGCTTCCAGCTGAGTATGCAGCCTTTGTTTCAAGTTTTTAGACTCAAAGATTGACAATTAGCAACTTCACATCACCATCTTTTGAGGCTCTCATAGATCTTTTGATTCTTGAGCAAAATAAGTTGACGAAAATGGGAATTCTCAAGTCTTCAACTTCAAGAGAATTGGTGGTCAATCATGGAAACAACAAGCAAGGAAAAGGGAAGGACCAAAAGCAATCTTCACCAAAGCCACAAGGAGAGAACAAACAATCCACTCCTCCACAACAAAGCTCAACTTCATCTTCTTCAAATAAGTACAACTATTCAAGCAAGAGGGAGCAACCAACATGTGCATATTGCAAAAAGTTTGGTCATGAAGAGCATCGTTGTCATGTTAAGAAATTTGATGAGTTGAAACACATCCTTAAGAAGAACAACATCAACTTTCTAGCTGCATATCAGGAGAAGAACTCATCTCCTTCCACTTCTACCTCTAAGGGAAAAGGAACAACTCTCATGGAAACAACATCAAACTCATCTCCTTCTTCTACATCATCTCAATCTAAGAAACATAAGGGGAAAGCATTTCTTGCAGTTGCAGATTCCAATTTAGATAGGTGGATCCTTGATTCAGGAGCTTCACATCATATGACTTCTTCCAAGGATATGTTCTCTTCATTTTATTTTTGTTCATCACCACCCATTTTGATGGCCAACAACACTTCTTTGGCAGTTTGTGGCAAGGGGTCTATTGACATTTAAGGTGGAGAATTTAATGATGTTCTATGAGTGCCTACTTTGTCAAGGAACATCCTTTCCATTTATCAAATTATGCATAGTGGTATAGGAAAGAGTGTAGAGTTCACACTAGATTTTGTCATTGTTTAGGATTTGCATAGCAGGGCTCTTGTTGTAGTTGGGGAGGTTGAAAATCGTTCTCAGTTCTACACCTTCTCATATTTTGCTCCTATTGATGATTCAGTTCACCCTAGTGAGGACACACTTGAGGAGCATGAGTATGATTACTTGAATCTTGGAGTGCTCACTACTCATGAGGTTCTTGAACCTATAGTTGATATTCCATCTCCTACATTGACTGATGTACTTGATGATACTTGTGTTTTGATAGTTTCAGTACCTTGTGATTCAGTGCAACAGTGCATACCTTGTCTTCCAGCAACAGTTTCATGGGATGACTACTTGACAGACATTGGCAGTTTGTTTGTGGAATCCTACATTGAAGATTTGGGACACATTTGATTACTTACATCTTCTCTTTGATGAAGGTGATTCTTCTTCAATTGTTGCGAGGGAACACTCTGACCCTCCTCTACATGATCAGTCTTTCGAGGTTGATGTGATTGTGGATGCATATGTACAACAGTTGGAGGAGGCCAATTTCTCTTCTGAGGAGACACTTGCATCTTTGGAGTATGTTCTACTTTCATCCTTGCTAGATCTTGAGTTGTCTTTTTCAATAGATAAGAGTGTTGTTGCAAAGGGGTTCTCATAGGTTCTAGGAAGTGACTATACTGCGACCGTTGCAGTTGCCATTGCAGCTTCACATAGTTTGGGAAATGCATCTTTTAGCATCAACACAGGGAAATTTGAGCAGATTTCAAAGACTCCTTACAGTTTGAGGGTTCTTCCTTCTTCACTTGTGGATTGGGAAGACTTCATTCATGCACCTTTGGTATTGTTTCTTCCTAAGGGGAGGAACATTGTTCGATGCTTTTGGAGCAGCTTCTTCATTCCTTCTCGAGCATCTTCCATGGGTGAACATTGTACATTGAGGGGGGGCTACCTTGTCTCTCTTCTTCTCTTGTATGGGGGGGACTTTTTCCTCGCATGGGGTTTTTTCCTTCTCATGCTGTGTTCATAGGATTTTGTATCTCATCTCTCTTTTGGGGGGTAGTTTTTTCCCACTGGGTTTTTCTATCTTTGCTCGACTTGTGAGAGATTGCATTTTATTTTTACATAGGTACCTAACATGGCTCAGTTGTTGGGACCCATCTTGTATCTTATCTTGCATGGTAAGTGTGTACCTTGGAATTTTACCCTATTCTAATGTGCAAAATAACTAAAAATGCAAGTGATAAAACACTAAGAACACTTCAATGATTAGCCTAAAGAGTGATAAAACAAGGAAAATAGATGAGATGACATGCAAATCGAATATACCTTCCTTGCTGTTGAAGAATCCTTGGTTGGCCCTTGATTTAGATGAATTTATGTGCTCCTTGGATGGCTTTTTGGTGTAGCTAGATGCAATATTGAATATACAAGATGATCAAAGTGGATGGCTAAATGATAGTGAATGCTTGAGAATGCAAATTGGCAACATAAGGTTGCTCAAAAATGAAAGTGTTGAAAATGCCTTTGAGGAGGGGGGATTTATAGAAGAATTTGAATTCTCTAGAGAATTCAATGGTTGAGATTCATCCAACAAGTTCAAGATGAAGGGCTATGGTGGGTTGAGAACTCACAAGCCCTCACATCTTGACATGTGGATGGTGAAGTGGCTAAGAGGAGATGAAGTGTAAGTGAGGTGGCCAAAAGGTACATGAGGTGGAGGAAGGACAAGTACCTTTCAAGTACTTTGATGTGACATTTCAATGATCACATGGGGAGAGGGAAAGCTTTGGGAGAATAAAAGTGAATTAAAAATTCACAATGATTGGAAGAATCTAGTGGATACGACAAGGTTCCCAAAAGGTGGGAATTTGTCACATGTGACTTGATGTGACAAGTCAAAGGTTCTAGAAGATGCATGGGAAAAGGGATTCTTGGAGGAATAAAAAGGAATTAAAAATTCCTTGGGGGATGGAGAGAGTTGACCAAGGTATTGATTAAGATTAATTAATCAGTAATTAGAAGATAAATGAGGATTAGAAGCCAACTTGCAAAAGTTGGAGGATGTGACACATCCTAATCAAGGATTAGGCATGTGCACATCCCTAATGAAGAAATTAGGAGATGGATTAGGATTAGATGAAAATGACATGTGAGGAATTAAATAAATGTATTATTTATTTAATTTATTTGATGAAAGTAGGATTAAAAGAGTAAAGTATTTAATTATTAATTAAATACTTTAGAGATTTGGCAGAATTAAGGGTATTAATTAAATAATAGTAATATTACTTAATTAACTTCAATAAGAGGATGTTTAGACAAAAAGTGATAAATTTGTATAAATTAAGTTTCCAAATTTGGATGTCTACAATAAGCTTGAGTCTTCATTCCCCAAGTTGCACTTAAGGGGGGGTGTTGGTGTAAATAAGTATTTTACTTATTACACTTTAATTAAGCTTACTTAGGGAATGCATATCATTATAGGTGGCACTTGTGACACTTAGTTATTTGCATCTTTCATCTAGGTTTGTGCATACATTGAGAGATATGAGTTGGACACTTAGGGAAGTGTGTGTAGGAGAAATTCCACTCTTTGTGGTGTGATCTAGTTATCACCTTTTTATCTCCACTTTTCATGGCATGATAATTCCACTTTAGGTGGGTGATCCACCTTTCATGGAATTATCTACTATTTCTTTCTACCTACCACACACATGATTGAGACACTTGTATCATTGATGGCCCTTCATTGTTTCCTAGCTTGCCTTTATAAGCAAGCCTTGTACATGCTTGTAATTGTCCATCTTCATAGTCCATCTTCATGTTCATCATCATGCATATTGAAAATACAATAATCATATTCTCTCATCTTGTCTCTCTCTTTTGTGCTATGCTTAGTCTCTTGATCCTGTTGTTGCTTTTCATAAGTTCTTACAACAAGACTAAAAACATCTAAATGAACATAGTCCAAATCCCCATAAGACTTGTGAGAATTAGACTAAAAAGAAATATGGCATGTTGTTTTCCATAAACACAATGTTCAAAAAAGTCAAACTTGAGATTACAATCATCAAGGCCTTCAACAAGGCTCTTATTCTTCAGAGTTCTAAGACTGTTCTCACCAATGTGACCAAATCATTGGTGCCATAACATTGTCTTCTTTGTAGGAAGCTTCATTTCCATGGAATGAGAACCCTTAAGTACCCAAAATGCATGACCATCAAATGTAGTTGCAACACACTTCACTGCACGATCTAATAGTGAGGATGAAGCATCCAAAGATCTCTTCTTCGATACATCAAAAAAACTATTGCACTGTACTTTGCATGCATCTAGCTTGTACAAAGTTCCAACTCAAACACCCTTAGCCAACACCATAGATCCTCTCATCATTTTGTATCCTCCACCAAAGAAAGCAAGGTGTGCTCCTCAATCATTCAATTTACTCACATAAAGTAGGTTTTGTGCCAAACTTGGGATATGAAAAATACCATCAATCCCCTTCACTTTTCCATTAGGAAATATGATTTTGACTCTTCCATAAACAACGATCTTTAGGTGAGAGTCATCACCTAGGTACACCTTCCCACCATCATACTCTTCATACTTCGAAAACCAACCTCTATGAGAGGTCATGTGAAAGGATGCACTCAAATCTACCAACCACACATATTCAAATACATGGGTTTCCAAGCCTGCAACAAATGCTTCTGCTTCATCTTGGGATGATTTTTCAGATTCAGAATCAAAGAAAGACTTGTTTTTCTTCTTCTCCTTCTTGCAGTCTTTCCGAAAGTGATTGATTTTTCCACAGTTCTAACATTTTTCCTTGGACTTCTTACCAGGAGACTTAAATCTCCCCAAAGACTTTGAATTTGATTTCTTGGCCTTCTTTTTGCCTTTCTCCTTTAGTCTACCATGAAATGCAAGGGCCTGCTTAGCCATCTTAGAATACTTTCTCCTCATCTCTTTAGATAACAATGAAGCAACCACCTCATCCATTTTGAAAGTGGTTGTTGTGCTTCCAATAGCCATCACCAGCTGATGCCATGAGTCTAGCAATGAAAACAACAAGAGAATGCAATGGTCTTGTTCGTCAATCTTGTCTCCAATGGAACCTAGTTGATCAATCAACATGTTAAAGGCATTTAGGTGGTCTACTATGGATCCTCCATCTTCTTTCTTAGGAATAGCTTGTTTACTAATTATTTAGCCTAATAAACATCTCCAAGTTTCTTCCACAAAGAAGCAGTAGTCTTCTCTTCATGAACATTTAGGAGAACATAATTAGCCAAACATAGTCTAATCAAACCCTTGCCTTTCTGGTCCATGAGATCCCAATCTTCTTGTTTCATGCTCAATGGTTTGGTTCTAGAAATAGCAACCCATAGCTCACGATCTACGAGCATATCTTCCATCTTGAGCTTCCACAACTCGAAATTACCATCATTAAACTTCTCCATCGCAATCCTTGTGGATGTGCTTGTCATCATTTTCCTACAACAAGGTCATGAAATACACTTCTGCAAAACTTCTACTAAACAAAGATCAACTCAAAAAACCTTTCTAACCCAATAAAGGAATTAAGGTTGGATAGGCTCTAATACCAATTGAAAGGAAGTTGGGTGAGCTAAAACAACTTCCTACACTAATCTAAGTAGGGGAGAGTTAGAAATATTTTCTATAAACACCTTATACAATTACAATAATGAGAAACACATAGAAAGAATGTGATAGAACAACAAGTACACATAAACAACAAACACCATATATACATGGGGATAACCCTTTCGGGTAAAAAATACCACACTCTAAAAGCACAATACTACTATAGTAAATCAAATAGAGGTTACAATACGACTCTAA
This sequence comes from Sequoia sempervirens, assembly GCA_007258455.2. Lineage (NCBI taxonomy): Eukaryota > Viridiplantae > Streptophyta > Pinopsida > Cupressales > Cupressaceae > Sequoia > Sequoia sempervirens. The sequence continues at coordinate 24,520,368 of VDFB02379711.1, read as the reverse complement.
GTATAAAGTTTATTCAATAAGTGCTTCAAAAAGAACACCTATTTTGGAGTGAATCTAACAAAACTTTGTTACCTACAAAAAAATTATACATTCTACAATGCAAGGCATACAATATATAGAGAATACAAGCTAATAGAAGCATCTAGAATAGGATGGGTGTCCAAATACACATGGCACAATATCCCATGCCATTCACATGTACAATGTTCCCTTACACCCCTTACATCATCATAACATGCAATATTCTCTCTCCAATATTAGTCACCCAAAATATGCTCATAATAGTTTATGAAAGATGCCTTACAACTGTCATAAAATTTGCCACAAGATCTATCATAGAATCTGTAAGAGAATCCATCATAACTGACCAATATATATGATTCTATTACATCTTGTCATAACCCAACTTGGGCACCAACTTTATCCATGCATAAAGATGCCTTATGATGTGTCATAGAATATGTCATAAGTAATAGATTCCAAAGTGGGTGCCTATGTACACTTGGGATGATGATGTGTCATCCAGTCACTTCCAACGGGGATGCCACCCAGCTGGTGGGTCCCAATTTATGACATGACACCATAAGCAATTGAATAATACAAATAAATAGAATAATACAAATTAAATTAATCAATATTAGGACTCTGAGGTTGAGACACCTTAATCCCAACAAGGAAAAAGAGAGATTTGGTGGTGTTGTAGAGGGAAACCCTATAATTTATAGTGTTGGATGTTTAATACAAGATGTGAATGGTGAATTAATTGGAATTGCATCCAAAAAACTAAAAGATGGAACAAATAACAAATCAAAAGCATGGGGCTTTGTCCTTGGATTGTAAATTTGTGAATTATATGGCATTCAAAGTGTGGAGATCACAATAGATTGAATGGAGGTAATTAATTCCATTATAAAATAAAAATTAACTGATTGGAAAATTAACAACATCCCTAAAATTGTTTGGCCTCTTTTAGACTCTTTAGAGAGCTTCACCATCAAACATATCTACAAGAAAATTAATGGGGATGTTGATATGCTAGCCACCATTGCTATTGATATGGTATTGATGTGTGTCATTAGCAATAAGGTGGACACTTGGGAATCACTTACATCAATATTTGATTTATTTGACTCCACATCTCATTCCCCTTTGAGGCATGAACATACTTGTAGTTGGAAACTTATCGTATTTTTGTGAGTTGCTTGTGTGGTTCATCTCCCCCATGTCCTAAAGATTTGATGGTAATCATGAATGAGATTGTTCCATATCCCTTCTTATCAAATTATCCCTTGCATGTGAAAAACATTTGAAACACTTTTCTTAGGCTACTAAGTGGATAAAAGATGGCCTTCCTTGATGGCATTACTGAGTTATGCCTAAAGTGAGTATTAAAGATTAGGAGTGGTCTTCTATTGGTTATTGTCCAATAGTTTCTTATGGAGGAATTTATGACTGCAAATCACTACTACCATGTCAATTTGGATATTACATTTATGTTCATGGCCACCCTCCTCAATATAGGTGAGGAGAAAGTAATGATGAAAAAGTGGCATCTACCACAATTAGGAAATATTTACTTGGGGGTTTGGATGATGTACTTTAGACAATGATTCTTGGTTCTAGTTTACCTCTAATTTTTAGATCATTGATTATCAAGAAATGGGCAATGACTAGGTTGTGGAACCTCTTCACTCTCATATCCTTTCTATAGAATGAGGCTAGTAAGGGGAGGAGGGTGTCACAAGGGGTTAATTTCTTGAAGCTGTAAGGAAAGCTAAGGTGTAGAACAAACTCTCCTAATGCCAAAACTCAGAGAAAAATGCAGATATGACTTTAAATTTTGCAATTATAGTTCAATAAGATACACATGAAAAAAATAATAGAATAGATAAATGGACACATACACAATTGGACACCAGATTTACATGGGAAAACCCTTATGGGAGAAAAACCCACCAAACCAAGTAAAGATTCTTTGTATTACATTAAACACAATTACATACAGAGATCAAACTTCACTTTTAGATGCCAATTTTATAGCAGCAACATTTCCTTGATCAACCTTGTACAAAAAATCACTGTTACAATGCTCTTCTACAACATACAATGAAATTCACATGTTCAGAACAATCCTTTGCTCAATCGATCAATGCTTCCTCAAAATTGAACTGTTCTTCTTCCACAAGCAGTCTATTCATTTCCCACAAGAGAACGATCACAACAGTTCAACTGCCAACCGGTTTGCATTCTGCTTCTCTCATTGGTTCAAGACAAACCACATAGGACAGTGATTTGGTCAAACGATTCTCAAATGTATTGCTTATCGGTGAGGCAACATAATGTGCCTCACCGATGCCAAACTATCCATTGACCATCACACGCTCCATAGCCTTCTACTGGTCTATCACTTAGACTTGATGAATTTTCCCCGACCACAGGACCATCGGCGTGACCAATGTTATCAATGACAAACTGGGATCTCATACAGATAGCTCAAGTATCCCTGATGTCCCAAAGAACACCAAGACTATGTACATCGACAAGAGTCACACCGACATTCATCAGGAGTAGGTCCATCAACAAGAGTAATACTATTGACATTAGATCAGAAAGTATCATCAACAAACCAAGTCACCCTGATCATCTCATCGGTAGGAGTCTCCCCGATGATCTCCTTTGGCCAGACATCTACCATTATAATGAGTTTGGAATCTCACTCCAATAGTTCAAGTCATACTGATGACTTCTGTTGGCAAGAGTCTCCCTGATGATCTCCTTCGACCAGACATCTGCCATCGGAACGAGTTTGGAATCTCACTTCGACAGTTCAAGTCATACCGATGACTTTCATCAGCAAGATAGGTCTAATGTCACACCGATCTGATCCCTTCAAGACTTTAGAACACAATTGCTTATCGGTAAGACATTCCAAGGGTCTCACCAATTCTACTCTTTTAGGAGTTCCATGTTAGTAAGCTTGAGGCACTTTTTTCCAACAATCTCCCACTTGAAGAAGATCTTACTGACACCTCTAAAGCACAATGAAACTATTGAAATTCATGGGTACCGAGGCCCATCGAACTGGAACACCAACTGTACTTGTTTGTGCTCACTAGTTTCGTCAATGCATCTGCAACATTTTCTAGAGTATCCACTTTTTCTAAAGAGAAATTTCCATCCTCCAACATATATTGTACAAAGTGATACTGCACATCAATATGTTTTGTCCTGGCATGGAAAGTAGGATTTTTCATCAGAAAAAAAACACCCTAACTATCACAGTAATTTATAATTTGCCCTGCATCAAATCCAATGTTAGAACACAAACATTTTAACCAGATTGCTTCTTTACAAGTGTGTGTAGCTGTCATGTATTCTACCTCTGTAGTGAACAAAGCGACTACAACTTGCCGCTTACTCATCCAACTAACTGCAGCACCATTCATCATGAAAATATATCCACTGGTGGATCTTCTGTTGTCAATGTCCCCTACCCAATCAAAATCCACATACCCACAAATGTTGAGATTCCTCTATGATTCAACCAAATTTCCATGGTAGCACAAAACATATTTCGAAGTGCCCTTCAAATATCTAAACACTCTTTTCACAACATCCCAATGTGTCCTAAGATTCACCATAAAAAAAACTAAGTACTCCCACTACTTGGGCAATGTTTGACCTTATACAAACCATTGCATACATTAAACTGCCAACTGCACTAGCATAAGGCACTCTAGTCATGTCCTCCATCTTAGTAGGAGATTTTGGACAATCTTCAATAGATAGCTTCATTCCCTGCAAAACTGGAACAACTAGCTGCTTGCAATCAGTCATACAAAATCTCTCCAAAACAGTGTTAATATACTTACTCTAGCTGAGCCAAAGTTTTCTACTCTTTATGTTCTTGGTTATTTCCATTCCCAGAATATGCCTAGCTACACCAAGATCTTTCATTTTGAACTTTGAGACAACGAGATTTTAGATCAAAAATCATTAACTTACTATTGCCTATGAACAACATATCATCAACATAGAGAGCAATAATAAGAACACGATCATTTTCAGCTTTGAAGTACACACAATGATCAAATTTTGATCTTACAATCCCAATGAAAAAACAAAACGTGTCAAACTCTGGTACCACATTAGGGATTGTTTTAATCCCATATAAGATTTTCAACTGCAAACCATATTTTCTTTACCTTTTTCCACAAAGTGCTCAAGCTAGACATATAGATTTCTTCTTCAAGATCACCATGAAGAAATGTTGTCTTCACATCCATCTATTCAATCTCTAAGTCATACACTCGCAAGTGACAAAATAAATTTGATAGGTGTCAACTTAGCTAAGGAGAAAAAAATTCTCCATAATCAATTCCCTCTACTTGGGAATATCCCTTTGCAACCAACCTCGCCTTATACTTTTCCACACTCCATCCAGACCTATTTTCTTTTTAAATACCCATTTGCAACCAACAAATTTTTTGCTTTCAGGCAAGGGCACCAAACTCCAAGTGTCATTCTTTTCTAATGATGCCATTTCTTCATTCATGGCTTCCAACCAAGAGTTTGAATCAAACATTCTAATTGCCTCTTTGACAGTCCTAGGCTCATCAGTGCTAGAAATTAAAGCATAGGCATAAGTAGAATCTAACATAGAGAATCCATACCTATCAGGTTGCTTTCTTTCACATGTTGACCTTCTCACGGGCTGAGGCTGAGGTTGTTCTTCTTCATAACTCTCAGAACTACTTGAGATCTCCTCAGTTTCAGGTACATTTTGAATTTTGAATTCCTCTTTATCCGGTGTCAGAGGAATTTCAACTACACCCTTTTATCTTGATTTTATCTCACTGCAGATCCAAAGTAGAAGGCTTCAACTCATGAAAAATAACACTTGTTGTACACAACCTTCTCTATATCAGGATTCCAAAGCATGTATCCTTTTATCCCAACACTATAGCCAATAAAAATACATTTAACAACCTTGTTCTCCAATTTAGATATTTTTTCATTCTACATATGCATATATGCCAAAGACATCTTCTTTCCAGCCATGCTTCCAAAGGTGTTTTCTCAACATGATTTATTAAATAACCAAGCCCAGCTTGCGTGCTTTTTCCATCATCTTGTTGAACCTTTCAGTAAATTCATTTTTCTGTGGGTGTAGGGTGTAGTTTTATGTCTTTTAATTCCATGATCTTTACAATACCATTCAAACTCATCAAAACAAAACTCACCACCATTTTCAGTCCTTAAACATTTTATTTTTCTTCTAGTCTAATTTTCCACAAGGTTTTTAAATTCCTTAAAATGACTGAATACTTCTGATTTACTTTTCAAAAAATAAACAAATGCCCTTCTTGAATGATCATCAATGAACCATACATAATATCTTGATTTAGACAAATAAGGAACATTTACTAGACCAAAAACATCAAAATGTATGTAATCAAGTAAACCAAAAGATTTATGAGGACTGGAGTAAAATGAAACACGGTGTTGTTTTCCATATATACAATGTTCACGAAATTCAAATTCAAGGATACAGTCATCAAGCCCTTCAACCAGGTTTTTATTTTTCAATGTTTTTAAACCTTTTTCTCCAATGTGGCCAAGCCTATGATGCTAGAGCATTGTCTTTTCTACTGGAAGTTTAACTTCCATAGAGTTTGCACTATCATAAAAATTTTCCTCCTCTCCACGAGTAGCCTTTTGTGACTTTGTAGAGACATTGTTGCATTAAAAAACAAGTGCATCTAGCTTATACAAAGTACCAATATGATCAACCCTAGCCAACACCATTGAGCCTCTAGTCATTTTGTAGCCATTGCCAGAGAAAGTGACTTTCACTCCAACATCGTTCAACTTACTAACAAAAAGAAAATTTTGAGCCAGACCTGGTATATGCATTACATCATTGATTCCCTTCACTCTTCCATTAGGGAATTGGATTCTGACTCTTCCACGACCAACTATTTTGAGAGATGAGTCACTTTCCAAATACACCCTTCCACCATTGTATTTTTCATACTTAGTGAACCAATCTCTATGAGATGTCATGTGGAAAGATGCTCTAGAATCAATCAGCCAGACATCATCTGATGCCTAAGTTGCCAAGGCTGCAATGAAGGCATCTGTATCACTATGAGAAGAATCATTATGGGAAGAATTCTTCTTCTTCTTTTTCTCCTCTTTGCAATCCTTTTGGACATGACCAGGTTACTCACAATTCTAGCACTTCACCTTGGACTTCTTGCTAGGATACTTTGATCTCCCTTTTGATTTCAATTTGGACTTCTTGTCCTTCTTCTTTCCTTTTTTCTTTCGATCTTCCTCAAATAGCAAGAGCCTCCTTCACCATCTCAGAAGATTTCCTTCTCATCTCTTCTGATAACAAAGAAGCAACAACATATTCCATCTTAAAAGTGGATGTCTTACTCTCAATAGTCATCACCAAGTGATCCCAAGAATTTGACAAAAAACATAACAATAGCATACAACGATCTTCTTCATCAATCTTCACACCCACAGATGCTAACTGAGCAATCAACATGTTAAAAGCTTTCAAATGATCAACAATAGACACTGCTTCCTGCATTTTCAAAGAGTAAAACTTCTTCCTCAAGAACAACTTATTCATTAAGGACTTTCCCTGATAAATATCTCCCAGTCTTTTCCACAAAGAAGATGCAGTATTTTCTTCATGAATGTTTAGAAGAACAAAGTCTACCAAACAAAGCCTTATTAGCCCCTTTGATTTTCGATCTATGAGGTCCCAATCTTCTTGCTTCATTCCTGAAGGTTTTGTTCTAGACAACAAGCCAAAGATCATGATCAACCAACAGATCTTCCATTTTGAGTTTCCACAACTCAAAATTGCTACCATTAAATTTCTCAATTTCAAACTTTCCTGATGTGCTTGCCATATTAATCTGTAATTTAAATTACTAGACTTCTACAAGACTCCCATTGAATAAAATTGACACAAAAACCTAATCTACCCATAAGGATAAGACAACTGGCCAAGCTCTGATACCACTTGTAAGGAAATATAAGGTGCAGAACAAAATCTCCTAATGCCAAAACTCAGAGAAGAATGCAAATATGACTTTAAATTTTGCAATTACAGTTCAATAAGATACACATGAAAAGAATAATAGAATAGAGAAATGGACACATACACAATTAGACACTAGATTTACATGGGAAAACCCTTATGGGAGAAAAACCCACCACACCAAGTAAATCCTCTTTGTATTACAATAAAAAAAACCTACATACAGAGATCAAACTTCACTTTTAGATGTCAATTTTATAGCAACAATATTTCCCTAATCAACCTTTCACAAAACATCATTGTTACAATGCTCTTCTACAACATACAATGAAATTCACATGCTCAGAACAATCCTCTGCTCAATCTTTCCTCAAAACCAAACTATTCTTCTTCCATAAGCGGTCTGTTCATTTCCCACAAGAGAATGATCACAACGGTTCAATTGCCAACCGGTTTGCATTCTGCTTCTCTCATTGGTTCAAGATAGACCACATAGGATAGTCGTTTGGTCAAACAATTCTCAAATGTATCATTTAATAGTGAGGCAACATAATGTGTCTCACTGATGCCAAACTATCCATCCACCATCGTACGCTCCATAACCTTCTACTGGTCTATCGCTTAGACTTGACGAAGTTTCCCCGACCACAAGACCATCAACATGACCAATGTTATCAATGGAAAACTAGGATCTCATACCGATAGCTCAAGTCTCCCCGATGTCCCAAAGAACACCAAGACCGTGTACATCGACAAGAGTCACATTGACATTCATCAGGAGTAGGTCCATTGACAAGAGTAATACTATTGGCATCAGATTAGAAAGTCTCATCGACAAACCAAGTCACCTCGATCATCTCATCGATAGGAGTCTCCTCGATGATCTCCTTCGGCCAGACATCTACCATCAGAATGAGTTTGGAATCTCACTCCGACAGTTCAAGTCATATTGATGACTTCCGTCAGCAAGAGTCTCCTCGATGATCTCCTTCGGCCAGACATCTACCATTAGAATGAGTTTGGAATCTCACTCCAATAGTTCAAGTCATACCAATGACTTCCATCGGCAAGATAGGTCTAATGTCACACCGATCTGATCCCTTCAAGACTTTAGAACACAACTGCTTATCGACAAGACATTCCAAGGGTCTCACCGATTATGCTCTTTCAGGAGTTCCATGTCAGTAAGCTTGAGACATTTTTTCCAACAGAAACAATCCCTTAGTTTTGCGATGATTGACAATATTATAGACTCTAATAGCTCCAATGATGTTTTGGAGATTTAGACCTTGCTCTCTAGTACATATTATAGTGTTTTTTTAGGGCATTTATGTTATTCAGACTTCATAGATAATTTTCTAGGTTCTAGTGATTAATTATATAGGTTAATATGGGTATTTTTGATTGGTAACCTTAATGTATGGTTGTCATGCCTTTGTTGATGTCTATTTTCTAAAATTTCATATGTATTTTTCTTGTTTTTAAAATAGAATAGGCACAATCCTCATGATCACTACTTACCTGCTAATATATATATGAAAAAGAACAAGTAGTAAATGATTAAATCAATCAATCCATCCCCAACTTTTAAATTACATATATATATTCAACACTAAAAGTCTTAGATGAAGGATAAAAAGTTTAAAAGATCAAATTAATATTTTTAATCACTTTTTTATGAAAACCTATCAACTACTAATCAAGTAATAATAACTAGTATTTTATTCAAACAAGTCTCATTACATTGAGAGATGTAGCCTATAGTCGTAAGAGAGAGAGAAACATCTAAAGTTGTGACCATGAAAGAATGATTGAAATAAAAACTATTTAGAGTCTACACTTATTTTTTAAATATAAAAACCCTAAATCTAAAGTAAATAAAATAGCTCTATGATAAAAATAAATTAAATTGTATTATGTAAAATAACTCTATGGTAAACTTAGGACGGGAAATGGAGAATTTGGTGTAGGCATGTAGCCTATAGAAGGTCATGAATTACATGTCTTCATTTCCCCATGCATGTGCAAGATATTTTGTTCCAAGGTTGTGGGGTTTGGTTGTATTGTGTGGGTGGGGAGTGTGTTGTAGTTCAAGGTGGGATCTTTGTAAACCATGGGGATTTGTTTGTTGCAAAGGTGTGGGTATTTTTTCTCCTTTTCTTGTGTTCAGGATTAAGTTTGCATGGAGTCTGGTTTAGGTTCAGGTGGGCATGTGGACCTATCCTTTTTGTAAATGGTATTGGGGGTTGCTTCACATTAATCTTCTTAGATAAGGCTTTAAATGGTGGGAGGCCTTTGCGTACAACAAAAGTTAATGGGTTCCTGGAGAGGATCTTGTCTTGACCTATTTTGGTGATCCAACTAAATTCGGTGGTGGAGGAGGTTAATTATTTGAGCAACCATGCTTTGATTTGTAAGTTTATGGGTATTCGTGTATCTCTCCCATTTTTGGAGTCATGGGCCCATAAGTCATGAAATCGTGAAGGAGATATGAAGATTATGTAGGATGATAGAAACTATTTCATGGTGTTGTTCTCCATCCTGATGGGTTAGAATAAGGCTTTTGAAGGGGGTCCATATTTCTATAATCAAACAGGGTTGTTTATCAAACCCTGACATATAGGTTTTAATCTAGTTGAAGAGCTACCATAAAAGGTTTTAGTTTGGGTGAGACTTCCATGGCTTCCCCTAGAGTTTTGGAGGAATGACATTTTGTACATGATTTCCCTACTTCTGGGAAAATTCTCAATAGACATTGAATAAAAAGGTAATTTCATATGCTTGAACCTGTGTTGAAATTGATCTCACTAACCCTTTTCCAAATTTGATGGAGATTTGGGTTGGGACCACTTCTTGGATCCATCAATTAGATTATGAGGCTCTTCCTTTATGCTTCTAGATTTGTCATGAATATGGGACCTTCAGAAGAAATGTCCTAAAATCAACTCACCCAGGGGATTTATGAGTGCAACTCCCTCCAAATCGCCTTCTCACCCACCTCCTTCTATAGATAAAGGGAAAGCCCCAGTTTATGGGGGATTTTGATAAGGAGGGCTTTGTTCTTGTTAAGCCTCATAATAAAGTACAAGGTTTGTAGAGAACCTTAAAGGATAGATAGGTGAAGGTGTCGTTCAACCAATTTGAGGTTCTAGATGAAATGGATCAACATGAAGGGAATCTAGTGCCTGGTTCAAATATTTTAAGTGACCTATCCAGTTGGAACCTAGTGGGAAGCATTTGAGTATGGAGGGTGTTGGGCTGAATTCAGGTGTTGGGCTGAATTCTTAGATGGATACTGACAAAATTCAATAGTGCATTGGTGAGGTGGCTTCACCTAGGGATAAGGAAGTGGGTGATGGTTTGGTATTAGCTTTGCATGATTTAGAAATGAGGTTATGTCTTTGGAACCTGGTAAAAGCAACAAAATTGTCCCTCTTTTAGGTTTGTAGCAAAAAACCTTTAAAAAAGGAAACTCAAAGAAGTATTCTAAGGTGGGGAGAAAGAAATATCAAGATAAAATCAAAGCAATGGGGGATAATTTGGTGGATAAAAGGTTAGTTAAGACTATTGATTCCCACTTTTCTACTTGTTACGATGATTTCCTTGTCATGGAATGCAAGGGGTTTGAATAACACCCCTAGAAAAAAGGTTGTTTGGGAGGTGATTAAGTTCTGTTGTCATAATATTATGTTCATTTAGGAGACTAAATTTTTAGTAGAAGGCGTGATCAATATAGCTTCCAAGTTGTGGTGGCATGGTTACTGTCAATGTATTTGAGCACGTGGTAGATTTGGAGGGATTGCCTATCTCTAGGACCCACACAGGATTACTCCTATGTGGTGGATAGTTGGTAGGAATTCTTTATCCCTAACTGCTTCAAGTTTTGACTTTGGTGAAATTTTCTTTCTTACTAATGTGTATGCCCCTATTGAGTTTCCTAGTAAGTTTCAGCTTTGGGCTCATATTAGGTTAGTTTGATCTATAGCTCCTTTTCTTCCATGGATTTTAGTTGGTGATTTTAATGTTATTATCCTCTTGGAGGAAAGAGGAGGGGTGGATAGATTGGATCCATCAGCTAAGGTCTTTAAGGAAAAATATTGAATTTTTGAACCTATTTGATATAAAACTAGTGTGGACAATGATTTTGGATTGCCCAATTGCTTTAGCTCATTTTAGGGTTTTTCACCTAAAAGGAGAAAGGAATGGGGTCCAAAATGCAAATTTATACACTCAATATTAATGTAAATGAAATTTAAGATGTCTAATTATGATGTGTTAATGCACTGATCTGAAAATAAAATGATTTAATGATGCAAAACCTAAGAAATGCAAAGTGTTGGAAAACACACTGTGATATGCAAAAACACCTAAAAATGCAAGTAAATGATGAAATAATTGAACAAAATTGGAGAGGTGCACTTGAAATCTGAAATATAATGTGGAGAGATTTTGGAATCCTAAAAAATTGACTAAAAATGTTGACCGGGATACTTACGTAGGCTAGGCGACTTAGTCCCAGTTTTGGGAAAAACTTGCCGAAATAGGAATCTGCCAAATGGGTATCCAAAATTGTAGAAACCACTTTTCAGGCTTGGAAGTGAGACTAATCCACCACTAGTGGTGACTTAGTCCACCTACAGATTTCAGGAATCTTGGGAAAAGATCTTGTAGCTTCAGGTCTGCACTTGCTTTTCTGACAGGTGTTTCGTCTTGATTCCGCAGAAAACGGGATAAAAAGGGTCTCCAAGCTTAAATTATGGTTATGTTGACTTGAATAGCTTTGATGACTTGTTGACCACTTTTTGACACCTATTTCTTTGAAAATATGCCTACAAAGTCTGCAAACGCACATGCAAAGAGGGAAAAATGGTTAAGGGTTAGAGTATAGGGATTTGCCTTGTCAAATCCCACTTTGGTAATAAAACCCTAGATAATGAAATGAAATGGAAAGAGAATGATAAATAAACAACATGCAATCTCATAAAATTACCAAACCCTTGGTATGTAAATATGAAGATATGCAATGAAGTGCTTGAATGCTTGAGAATGATTAAGTTAATTGCTTGAGTGAATGCTTGAATGAATTAGGCGTAAAAATGAGAGGAAAAAAACTTATTTATATTTGATCTTTACTAAATTTCTCGAAAATAACACATCACAGGCCGACCTCAAGGTTTAGAGAATGAAATCCCGCTATAAAATTGAAATAATTTTGAGTTTTGTGCCAAAAAAGACTAAGTCGCCCCTATTGGCGACTTAGTCCCACTTAAGAAAATTAAGTGGGTGTTAGGAATTAAAGCTCATTAAATGTGATCTAATGGGAATATCTTCAAAAACACACTTAAGAGGAGCCAAAAAGTGTATTAAGGGGTCATTTAAACATGAGAAAGGGTTGAATTAGTGATGACAAGTCTAGAAAAAAATGAAAGTGGGTTACAAAACTTTACAACAGTTTGAAATAAGAATTGGTAAGTGGTAAAAAGGTGATATTTAGGTGAATTATGATGAAAGGGTCCTCAAAAAGTGTGAAAGTGAGTTACAACACTTCACATCAACTTTACAAGACATCCTAGAAGTTTGAATGATTCACAAGGGTCCAAGACCTAATGTGAATGTGTTGACCACATTACAACATTAAATCTAGGAAAAATCAAGCCAAAGTCCACTAAGAGGGCCTGAACATGAAAAAGTAGAAGGGCTAATTTTTTTTGTGTCCATAGTTAGCCCCCACTTTAGTGAGAGGATGAACCTACTTCAAACTCACACTAAAGTAACTGATCATGCAACCAAGAAAGGTACAAATGCACTAATGCTTGATGAGATGAGACAATGATAATAAAGAGGGATGATCAAGCCCCCATGATCGTGATTCGATGGAAAATCAAACATGAGCACAAAGGAACACAAGATGATGAGAAAGGACAAAAGAAAGCTTCGATTGTCTATCTAGTTCATTGTGGATTAGATCTAGGCTATTTTTTTTGAGATGAGAAATGAGTACACTCTGGGGCGACAGAACTTACGACTGTTCATCGGGTGAGAAAGCCCAAGTATACTCACTATGGGGCCACAAAACTTCTGGTTGTGCACAGGGTGAGAAGGCCCAAAAGGTTAGAAACATACACTCGGTTGGTATGTTCTCACACAAGCCGATGGCTATGGGGAAAAGGCATGCCTCAGAATGGGCTTTCCCGCTCAACCATACTAAAGTTATACCTCCTGATAACTTTAATAAGGTGCCACAAAGGACAATGTCATTTCGTGCTTTATGAGACAAGAAAAGATTTGTATTCTTATAACTCATGAACAAATGCAATGGCATCACAGGCATGCAAGCTGTGTTATGCAAGGTGGCCATGTAAATGGAAAATGCAACATGTAAAAGATGTTCAAAGGAGTCTTGTTTAGATCATGCGAGGTCTATAACTTAGGGGACATCCTGTCTAATGTCTCCAAGAGAGGACCAATCAAAGAATAGAATATTCAAAGCTTAGGGGATGCAATGTGTCACATCAGGCCACTAAGAGGAATGTAATATGCTAATATAGATCACGCTTATGAAGGAAACAATACCCAATGTCATCCACAAAAGTGACAAACACATCTTATGAAATAATGACAATGCATGCCCTCACTTTAAAGGAATTGCTACACACCATTCTGTGAGAAATTAATTTAAAGCAGCAAATGAAAAAAAATGTAAAAAGAAACAAGACATGAGAGCCAACTTGGAAAGCCCTTATGCCAAGTCATACGTTTCTGAGTAAGGATGCATCATGTAAAGGAAAAAAGAACAAAAGAAAGAGGGGTTTCCCCCAAAAAGAAACACACCAAACACATATGGGATCTATGGATTTTGGGTTAGTATGTTCGTGTTGGACTTAAGGGACACTGAGAGGGGGAGGGGTGAATAAGTGTTCAACAATATTTAGATTACAATCCAAATCTTAAACCATTTACAACATTTCAACAAAAGTAAAGATGCAAGCAAATGAAGGAAAAAAGAAAAACACCATAACACCAATATTTTTACGTGGAAACCCTATTAGGGGAAAACCATGGTGGAGGTTAATCCACAATTTATACTCTTTTAAAAGTATGAAGAAAAAGGGGAATGCACTTGCATTTAGGTACATTGCCTAGAGCTCACTGCTCAAAATAAGGAAGGCTCACTACCTTACAATATATTTGGATTACAAAAAAAATTTGAACTGAGAAGAGAGAATCTACAAATTCATGATTGTAGTTCTGGTGAGGCTTATGGATTAGATTCGAGACCTTCTGACTGATTCTGCACTTCGCTCTGCTTTTCCTTAATTCGCTTCACAAAAACCCTCTTCTGCACTTGCAAAAATTCACTTAACTAATCTTTTGATATTTGCACACACATCAACACATGTCAAAAACAAACTTCTTCTCTTCCACATACACACTCACACACTTCAAAGTGAATTACCTGATCTCATATATATATCCGCTATTAAAGATTTAGTTGCTTCATGTCAGCTTTAGCAAGATAAAAATATTTTCCAACTATCGGCTTAATCCACATTTAATATTCAATGTGTACCCATAAAAGTAAGCTAATGTTATGCTAGGACCCAAATAAAAATTCTTGAACATAGAAACATTTAAACAATTTCTCCTTATACATCCGTGACATGCTATATTTACTAAGTCAACCTTTATGAATAAATAAACATAAAATCATCCTACCAGATCTCCTAACTCGTACATTGATTGATGTGATAGCACAAAACTTAACAATAAGATAATATAGACACTTAACAACTTTCCCCAAGATCCACAAGTTAAAATGATAATTCGGTGAAGCACACATATCAACATACTAACCAGATACCATGTTCTTCATTCTTTCTTCTGGTAATACTTTTTCCTTTACTCTGTCTGTCGGTATAAACAAATCCTGATCTATGGGCCAAAATAATGATTGAGGTTGCCATCAATGACAACAATAGAAGCCATATGCCAACAATCTCCCCCTTTGGGATTGATGGCAACACTTAGTGAAAAATAACTAAGTGTTGGAACCAACAAACTGCACTCTTCACTGCACTCTCTCTCCCCATAACTGACACAACTCTTTCTAAATTTGATAAGGAATTTTTCAATGCTCTCTCTCCCCCTTTGAAATGAATGACAAAAAGATAATAAAATATTTTTCTTTCTCCCCCTTAGAAGTGTAACCAAAACTTACTTGAGAAAAAACTGATTCAAAACTTTAAATAAAAGTACAACTACTAATTAAAGATTATTTTGTGCTTCTCATTCATCTCTACAAGAAACTTCTTCCATGCTTCCACTGCAATCCCAATGATTATGATCATTCTATTCTTCTTATATGTCTGGTTGATAATATGGATGAGAGATTCTAGAATTGTGATTGCCTCTTCTAACTTCTCTCCTTTCCTACAAAACCTCAATTCACTGCTCCAGCCTGCATTCAGTTAAATCCTTCACTTTCCAAAATGTGTCCACAAGGTTGTTTATGGTGAAATTAACTTTTGCATTCTTAGATTGCAACTCTTGAATCCTTTTCCTAACTGCACCATCCTGATCCTGAAACATGTTGTAATCCTGATCAATTTTTTTTAGCTCAATTTAAATCTGCTCAAGCTTATCTTTGTATCTCCCAACTGCATGAGGCCAACAGAGACAATAGTTGTAGATGTTATTTTTTGTATTTATGCATTGCCTCAACACATTCATTTTCATTTTTAGTTTGGTAAGAGATAGCCTGAACTGCTCCTTCAGATGTAAGATTATTTCTTCCTCTTTCCTGTCCTGAGACTCAGAGACCATGGCTTCCTTAATGCATTCGATCATCTCTTCAGGAAACTTATTCTACAAACTCTCCAATTCAATTTTATTGTGCACAAAATAAGTACTTAGTGTGCTCTCAATAAGGTCCTGCTCATATGAGGGTCTATCAGACCATATGCCAACAATTTTCTGCATTCCATCTTTCTCTTGAATAAGCTGCAGTATCTTTACCTTGGATAAAACACCTTCTTCGCTTCCTTCTTGCATTACTACATTCGGTTCAACTGATTCTGGTTCTTCCCTTGGAGTGTACTCATCATATTCCTCAACTGGTATGTCCACAATCACTTGTTCTTTACCTTTTCCTTCAATTTTTGGATTTTTGTGTGCTAGAGGAGTGTAAAAAAACAATTTCTTGTGCTCTTTTCTTCTTTCTCTCCAACTCACTAGAAGAGGATCCAACTTCAAGTGCTCTTACTAGAATGGAAATTCTAATTGCTCCAAACTCCTCTAGCAATTCTTTAAAGAAATTTGCATACTCTTGCTCACAATTTTCCAAAGTATTAGAATGTTCAAAAATTTGTTTACAAACCAGTTCATTCTCTTTCCATATAATATTATTGATCTGTGGCAAGAAATTCAAAAATATATCACAAGACATATGACCAAATTACTAAACCTAAAGGGGTAATCTGCCTCCTTTTTTAGTTGCACATTTTCCATCAATTGATCTTTTAGCAATCTGCACAAATCAAAATCTTCGTCCTCCATTATCATTTTATAAGAGATATAAACTGCACTTGCTGAAGTTGCACCTTCCCTGTTTCTGAAAAAGATTTTGTATGAGATTCCATGTGTAATGTACCTTGTTATGGAATCTCTGATCATCGAAATTATCAAAGCCCTTTGATCTCTAGTTACTCTGGTTAGGGTTTCAACTTCTTTGTTCTGAATTGACTTCTTTTTCAATATATCCCAAACATTGCATAATCTAGTTAGATTCCTAATCACCTCATTCAAAATGAGATAGGGTTTATCCAGAGTTAGAATATCACCATTCAATCTGTTCAAAATAAACCTAACAACTTTTGCATTACCAAAATAGGGAAATTCACTTCAAATGTCTAAAATTTTATGTTTCACACCTTCAAGCCATTTCTATTAATTGGCCGACAACATATTTCTCACCTCCCTAATCTTTCCACTGCAATATTCATCTAAATTTACCATTTCTTTGATTTTCCCCATTTTCCTTTTCGTACCAAACAAGTTTCTACCGAGCACCAAATTAAGTGAGAATTCTACAAGCAATTGAAATACTTCTTGAATTTTCCACCGAATTGACTTTACTCCTTCGAAATTCTACTACAGAGGCTCTCCTTCTATTCTTCTTCAATGCAAGGTGACAAATGAGGGTTCCAAATACCCTTTTATAACTTGCAAACCTAACCTTTTTACCATATTAAATGTTTTTCCCTAGGAGTTCTGGATACTTTGTTTTTTGAGACAACAAAAGAAGAATTCATCTGCAGACCTTCTACTCCTCAAATTTCTACACAAGTGATCATCGATACATTTGTAAACCACTAGCACAACTATTGACAATTTCCTACATTTCAGTACCAACTACTGATAGGGGGTCAAAGTATTTTCTTGAAAAACTCCCCCTTAGGCCAATGGCCTAGGATCAATTTCCAGACGAATTACTAGAAGCAGATTCTGGTGTGGGCTCATTTCCTTTATCATAATCACTCTTCCTTACCCATGTTTTCTTCATTTGATCTCTTATTTCTTCCACAGTCACTTTCCCTTTTCCTTTATCATCTTTCTGTGAAATTCTGCCTTTGTATTCTGGACCTCTTCTATCCATGTTTTTGTTCATGCACAATCTTGTAATGTGACCAAATTTGTTGCAATTGTAACACACATGATTTCTCTGTCTAGACCATTCATTCCATTAATATCCTCTTGATCTGCATTGATTAGAAATATGCCCAAATCTTCCATAGGTGTAACATTTAACATTCCTTGCACTGAAAGACATACTTTTGAATTCAATTGACTTATGACCAAACTTATTACAATTGAAACACCTACCAAAAAATGATGGACTGCTTGAATTTATTTTACTTCTGAATTGAGAACCCATATGACCAAATTTATTACAAGCATGGTAGTGACCATTAAACTTTTGAGCATTGGGTTGTGTGCAAACCCTTTTCCTAGTACCTGCAAAACAACATGAATAAATGAGTTAGACAAGGATTTGCAATCTAAAACAAGGATTCCCCATGAAATCCATTTATAAATTAAACTAGGAATGAAAATAATAAAGAACACAAAGAAAATGATATAAAAACTTGATTCAATCCTAATTCAAATAGCAAACACTTAATCCCATGGGGGAATTGGTGCCAATTTGATGTGAAAATTGGCCCTTTCCCAATTCCTATGATGCAAGATTCGAATGTTGAAGATGATGTTGATCCACTTTGATGAGAAGATGAGAACTCCAAGCCAAATCTTCAAAAATCCTAGCTAAGAATTCAAATGATGAATAGAAATGGGTAAGTATTTTAGCATGGTAACTTTGCTTGGATTGTGGATGATAAAATGAGGAGAGGAGCTCTTCATTTATAGGATTTCAAGATGGATGAATGCCCAAATTTGAGCAATGTGGGACTAAAATTCATCCAATGATGTGGTGCCACTTGTCAAGCTATGAATGGATGATGGTTGTGCAAGATTTGGGGTTTGTGCCAATAAATGCCAATATTTGAAATTCAAATTTGTTGAAATGACATGTAAGAGGGAAGGGAAAATGCAATAAATGCCACTTGGCTAAGGCAAAAGACATGTAAGAGGTTTTAAATGCCTTTGTTGGATGTACATGTTGATTTGGAATTTTTGAATTCAAATTGAGAGAATATTCCAAAAGATGCCATGTGAGGAAAATAGGGATTTAATAAATGAATTAAATCTATTTTCATGTGAAACTTGCATTATCTAGAGGATGTGATATGGGATTAAATTAAATTAATCAAGGGTTAATTAATTTAATAAGAGATTAGATGATGTGACTTATTTGACTTAGATTTATGGATTTATTTAAATCAAACGAGAGGAATATGATAAAAGGCTAATTAAATAAAGATTTTGATTTATTTAATTAAAAGGGATGGTGTTAGATTAAATCAAATAAGGTTTTAATTTATTTAATTTAATGGACAGACTTTAGGGATTTAATCAAACAAATTGATTATTTAATTAAATAGGGATAATTAGTTCAAATGGATTGATTTAATTAACAAGAGAAATAACTTGATTCAGATAAAGTGATTTATTTAACCAAGAGAGGATACTGATGAATTTAATCAGATAGGAGAATTTGATTAAACGGTTAGACCGAGGAATGATTTAGGAAGAAACGATGTTAGTAAGTTGGAATCAGGTGCACGATGTCAATCAGTATATTTTCGATGTCTACATTTTGCCCCTCTTTGAAGCAATGCACTCGTTGCGTTGGTTCAAAGAATACACGATCTTGATCAAAATAAAAAAAAATTTGATATTAAAAACTTGCCCCACTGCTGTATGGTGAGAGAAAACATGCCATTATAATGCCCCCTCGAGAGATCAGACAAAAATTTTAATTTTTTGGGTGATCTCACAAAAAAGGTGACCAAGTGCCTGATAGGTCTAGAAGGGGTCTGGGAGACTAAAAACGTGTCTAAATGCAATAAAACGGTGAAAAACAAGCCTCAAATGGACGAAAATAGATTCGGGGGTCCAAAACCCTAGCAGGATAGCCTTAGAGGGTAAAAAACCCTAATTTTTAGGCTTAAAAAGGGCCCGAGGGGTCACTTTCAAGTCATTTTCACACACCTCTGCTAGCAAACCTTGAGATTTAAGCTCTGACCTCCTGACGATATGGCACAACGATAACTTCCTTTGCATATTTCTGACCGAGTTCGGACCTACCAGCGGCCACCTGGCATCAGTGCCCCGGTATGTGACCCTAACTAAAGCTTCATTTTTTTGTTTTAACGCATTTATTACATGTTTAATGATGAGCTCGCCTCCAACGGCGCTATTATAGCGCTGCTTGGTGTTTAAAGTGCACCACTAATTTTCTCTTTGCACCGCAGCGGTGATGTTTAGTGCCGTAGCGGTGCAATTTGGAGTTTAAAAACTCCATCGCTGGGCTCGGGCTCAGCTCGGACTTGGCAGGCCAGTTTGGAAAAGTGCGCTGCGACGGCGCCCTTTTCATGAAAATTGTGAAAACTGGGGGCTAAAGTGCGTGGCAGCGGCGCTATTTGGCCAAATTCTGGGTCCAGTGTCAGAGTTTGAGAAAACTCAAACACGACGCCTTCACAAAGTGCGTTGCTGGGAACGAGTTTGGAGCGTTAGGTCAAGAATTTTTTAAAAAAATTAACATGTCAACTTTGTGTGATGTAGGACGGGCCCAGGGAGCTTTATTCTCAGGAGCACTGGTCACGGGATTTGGCGAGCGTCCTACAGGACTTTAGCGACAGAGACCAGGATCGGTTGAAAGCTGCAGGACTATGGCATATTGCGTACGCGGCGCCCGTGCACACACACCTCGGGATGTTGTCAGCACTGGTGAAGCGATGGCACAACGAGACGTCATCATTTCATCTTCCCACTGGTGAGGCGATCGTCACATTGGAGGACGTCTGGCGCATACTACGATTGCCCATTCATGGTCGCCGGGTGATCTATGACATGGATGAGGGACGCGAGTGCTGCACCCGAGTCCTCGCCACTCGAGATATCATTTACTACGAGGGTCAGATCGAGATGGAGAGGTACAAAGTTATAGCACCTCCCTTTCGCTGGGTGATTGTGGCGACCATTTCAGGTTTGGTTTCCCCAGACAAACGAGGGTGGTATTTCAATCCTGGATAAGGATACTGTTGGGAGATGATGGTCCAGGATAGGCTAGTTTGGTTTGCGTGGGGGCCCGTCCTTATGGCTTCACTTTATAGGGATCTCCATGAGTATGCATACGTGGATGGTAGAGCGTTGGGAGTTTGGGTGACACTTCTGCATGTTTGAGTGTGGAAGCACATTTATGTGCTACGTCCATGGGTTGTTCTGGTTCCGATGGGGGCAGAGGATGCCCTGGTGACATGATACAGAGGTGGTGTGTCCTTCACACACACTGGAGAGCACGTGATCCCCTACTGGAGGCAGGTCCTAGATGAGATGCTTGTGTTCACTTGGAGACCATAATTCGGCCAGCCTAGATGGGCTGATGATGCAGATCAGCTCTTCTACTATCGTCAGGATCGATACATGCAGGGCTGAGAGCACATGATGATAGAGAGATACTTGCCCGGACATATACAGCGTCAGTTTGGGGAGCCGCAGGATTGTCCTGATGATGGTTATGTGGCCGTCTTTGTACGCAACATGACATAGGTGTCATGGGGGCTTGGTATTCCTACCACAAAGGCAGTTAACAACTTTTGACACTTGGTGGTCCGACCTTGGGCTTACGATCAGGGATTGGCAGATCCGGGCACCACACAGGCCTATAGAGACTGGTTCAAACCTCCTCTTCGGTTGACTATTCCAAGTGAGGATCCAGAGGCATACAGGGTTAGAGGCAGGGGTAGAGGGCGAGGACGAGGGTGAGGACCGAGGATCGAGATCCGGCAGGATCCACTAGAGGTGCCCCCAATTCCACTAGGTCAAGGAGATGTCCCCATGCAGGACCAACATCATGATCCACCAGTCCCACCACCATGAGCCGAGGGTGAGGACCAGCCTCACGCATAGCCACAGGCACAGCCAATAGGGTAGGAAGATGTGTGGGATGCCTTGATTATATAGCTACAAGCCCAGGTAGAGGCATTGATAGCCGAGAGGGACCAGGCATGGGCTGACAGAGAACGGTTGAGAGCAGAGAGGGATCAGAGTATGCAGTAGAAATAGGTTGCAGAGCTACAAGTAGCCACAGAGCTAGGCCGCAGGCAGTAGATTGAGAGTGTGACAGCTTCCTCATCTCAGGGTATAGTGCTGATACAATCTTATAGAGATGCTATCCGAGAGATAGAGTACTACCACCGGGCCTACCACAACCATGTACCTAGAGTAGATTGGGTCCCAGAGTACTTAGAGCGGGCCAGTCAGAGACCACCAGAGGGTCATGGTGATAGGGGCGAGGGAAGCATCCACAAAGATCGGCCATGATCCAGATTTTATGATGTACCTTTTGTGCTTTATGGGCTCATTTTTTGATAGCCCGATGGGAATTTTGTACCGATTGACATATATGTACAGTGATCCGATTATTATTCTTTGTACTATGACAGTGATATTGATGATATGATATATATATATATATATGAGCTGATTTTGATGAGATGTACCGTGTACTTTTATTTATGCATGGATGGTTTATTTCTATATGCTTTGCAATGATATTCCTATGGATGCATTTATTTATAATGATGTATGCAATGATTATGACTAACAGATCTATATTATGCTAACCTATGATATGATGTGCAATAATGTTATCTATATGATGATTTATTTTATGCCAATGCAAAATGTGATATATGATATGATCTATGGTATACGTGATGGTGTGTGAAAATGCTTATTATGAGATGATTTATGGATGAATGTGATATGATGCAATGGCCGTGATATGATGCAAATGAAATGATGGTATGAGATGCTTAGAATAACTAATGTTATTATCCTAAATAATGATGTATGTGATGCAATGGTATGTTACTGCAAGGTTATATGCTGATGCGTAATGAATTAACTACTTATATACTTATTACTTATGATTATGATGATTATGAGATGCTTTCGTTCATATTATGCAATGATTTATGTAATGGTAATATGAAATGGTTATGAAATGCAAATGAATACTTATGCAATGATCAATGTAATGCTATGAGATGCCACGTAATGGGTGGAATGTGATGTAATGAATGCACCTATTTAAAATGCAATGTGTATGTTTCCTATATGATATGTTATGCAATATGCTAATGATTTGTGGATGCAGGATTGATGACGATGATGGTGATGGTGATCAACTATCATAGTACTTTGTTAGTGCGGTTAGTGAGAAAATAAGAAGTTATTTCAACAAGACGCATGATGACACAAATGTAGATGATGATGATGATTATGATGATTACTTGTTGAGGAATTGGGATTTTCAAAGGGCCAAATTTTCTTATGTTTGATAACACACGTGGTACGATGCATCAAGGTATAGCAAACTAGGATGGCGTGGTACTTAGTGTGATGGAATTTGACTCGACAATCAGATAGGAGTATTCTTGTTCACGTCTGACATACAAAAACCTTGCTAGGATGCACCTCAAAAGTTTCAAACACCTCAGACCAAAACACAGAAAGGTAAACCTATCCCTGTAATAGTCAACAAGTTGCCCTAGACCGCTTCCATACATACCTAACAAAGCAAGTATTCACCAAGGTTATATTGCAAGAACATCCAACAAGCATAGCATACAAAAGATAATGATCATTGCCCCATTCCTATTTCTCTAAATCCTCTGTTTTGGGATATCATCGAGATGTCCTTGGAATGAGCGCAAATAAGATAAGTTAAAAGATAAAGACCAAGTAAACAAACAGACTGATGCTCTTCAATACCGCTAGCAGAAAGAGGATGTGTTTTCTAAGGATGATGAACAAAACTTATTGCCAAAAGATAATGCCCATTGTAGGAAGGATTCATCCTAGGACATGTTAGTGGATGGCGGCACGTCATTTTGTTTATAAGGGATGATTTATATGAGACCATTTTAGATGATGTGTTATCGATACGAAGAGATAACCAACTTGCTTGCGCACTAACTTAGACTTAAGACTTGACGTTTTTGAGCTCTACTGTTAAACTACTAGAATTGTTTCCAATTGTTTAGCCAAAGGTTGATGATGGTGATCATTTTATTATGGATGGTGTTATTGCAGGTGAGGCGGGTGGATTTTTTCAAATATTTGGATGTTTTTGCTATTTTTTGGAATGTTTTAAGGTTGTTTTTTTGGTATTTTTGAGATTTTGCAAATGTTTTGATTTTTGATTTTTTGATGTTTTGGGATTTTCTGAGATTTTGACCAAGAGACCACCTAAAGACCTATCCTAGGGGTCTCAAGGGCTGGTCAATAGACCAGCCTTTCCTATGTTATATACGCAGAGACCACGTAGTTCGACTGACGACTCGACCGATTTATAGACGACGATATACATGATGAAATGTTAGTTTATTATGATGGACTCCTATAGGACTGACCTAAATGTCTCAGGAGATGATCAAAGATCAACCTTGCCTATGTTCAAGCTCAGAGATGACGTAGTTTGACAAGACGACCTTGTTTTTGGATTTTCGCATGATCTTTTTGACCTTTTTTTTTTGGATTTTGATATATTTTGAATGTTTTTGGATTTTTTCTGATGCTTTGATGTTTTTGGCTTTTCTGATTTTGAGAATTTTAAGACCATACACGAATCTGATCCGATGAGAACATGCCCCCAGTGTGATGCAATAGACTACTCTGAAAAGGGTAGGACAAACTGACCTTGAGGATGGGTCAAGTAGTACTAGGAGGGATCATGATATGAACATAGGACCAAGCTATGGTGTGGATGCGAATGGATGAGTGATGAATGGAGACCTGAATGCGATGGATGATGGAAGTGAAATGGATGGATGATGTAGATCAAGCCATAAAGATCCTGGTGGATGGACAATGCATATTTATAGAAGGTGCCTATTTGCTAGGTTTTCACCGAGGTACTTGCCCAAAGTGCCACCGAAGTGGTTTTCACTAGAGGATGATTTTTTTTTTTGATCCTTTCTTTCTGATTTTTTTGGATTTTTTGCTTTCTTTTTATTTTGCTTGTCACCAAGACGCCTGTTTGCCAGGTTTTCGCCAAAGTAACCATTTTTTTAGGATTTTTTCTGATTTTTTGGATTTTTTGGTTCTATACCTTGAAAGAATTAGGCATAAAACTTTTGAGATGGGAGCAATTCATGGCCTCCTACAGAGGTTCCCCTTCGGGTGATGATAGTTGATATGCCTCTGATTTGTAACTTGCTATTATGACAAAAGGTCCTAGCCAATTAGGTTCGAACTTGGCTTTGCTGCTGGGATTTGGGACATTCTTCTGATTTTCTTTCAAGACCAATTCTCTAATTTGGAAAGTCCTACTTCTGATTTTCTTGTTGTAGCTCTGTTTAAGTCTATTCTGATAGACTTGCAAGTGATTCAAAGCATCGATCCTTCTCTCATCCAGTAACTCCAACTCATTTAGTCTTGATACCTACTATCCCTCATCCGTGATGAGGTTTTGCAATGATATTTTGAGGGATGGGAGCTTGATCTCAATGGGGAGTACGACTTCTGATCCGTAGACCAAGGAGAATGGGGTGGCACGAGTGGGTGTGCGGATGCTGGTTCAATAAGCCCAAAGGGTGGGATTAAGCTACAGATGCCAGTCACGACCTACGTCATTGACTACTTTCTTAAGGATTTTGAGGATGGTTTTGTTTGTGGCTTTTGCTTGGCCATTTCCTTGGGGATAATACGGGGTGGAGAAGTGATGTTGGATTTTGAATTTCTCGCACAAGTCGTGAACCTCCTGGTTCTTGAATGGTGTCCCATTATCTGAGATGATGGCTTATGGGATACTGTAATGACAGATGAAATAATTCAAGATAAATTTTGAGATCTGCTTCCCAGTGATATACACCATGGGTATGGATTCCACCCACTTAGTGAAGTACTCAGTTGCAGTTATGATGAACTTATGGCCATTGGATGAGGTGGGTGTGATTTTGCCAATGAGATCGAGTCCCCATTGGGAAAAGGTCCATCGTGTGACGACTGGGTGAAGCTCTTGAGCTGGAGCATGGATGAGATCCCCATGCTGCTAACATTGTAAACACTTTTTAGCATGATCATGCGCTTCTCTTTCCATTGTAGGCCAATAATACCCCATCCTCAGCAGTTTCTTGGCAACGGTCATTCCACTTGAGTGTGAACCACAAATACCATTATGAACCTCGGTTAGAGCAGTTAATGCCTCCTCAACATTTAGACAGCGTAGCAAGGTACCTTCTATGCTTCTACGGTATAAGGTATCACCTAGGATCACAAATCTAGATGCCTTTTTGATAAAAGGTTCGTTTAAGGTTTGATGGGAGGTCAACGGGTATGACTCCTATGCGAAGATATGTGTAGATGTCATGGTACCAAGGATCACCAGGACCAATGATTTCACACACATATTCTAATTCTGGTACCTTGAATGTGGGGACGAGAAGCTTCTCAATCAAGAATTCATATTTGGGAACATTGTTGGGGATATTCAACAAGGATCCAATTGTCGCCATGGCGTCTACTACTCTGTTGTTGGTTCTTGGAATCTGCTCAAATGTTATGTCAATGAAGGATTCCTTTAGAGTCTCAACCAATTTCTTGTATGGAGTGAGCTTATCATCCTTAGTTTGATATTCATTATTGACCTGGTTTATGATCAACTGAGAGTCTTCGTAGACTTTGAGGGCTATGATATTCCATTGCACTGCTATCCTGAGACCTATAGTCAAAGCCTCATATTCTGCTATGTTATTTGTGCAAGGAAATGCTAGTTTGTATGACCTTGGTATGCAGTCCCCCTGTGGGGTGATGAAGAAGACACCAGCTCCTGATCCGTGTTGTGTATATGAGCCATCGAAGTATAGTTTCCAGTGATCAGCGATGTTGAGGTTAAAAATACTCATCTGGAAACTCTGAGACAAGGGGATTCTCAGAATACATAGGTGATTCTGCTAGTTGATCTGCAATAACCTGACCTTTAATAGCTTTCCACTCCACATACTCAATGTCGTACTCTAATAATATCATTACCCATTTTTCCATTCTGCCTGTGAGCATTGCCTTTGATAGGAGATATTTGAGGGGATCAATTTTCACAATGAGCTTTATCTTGTGTGCCAACATGTAATGTTTGAATTTTTGGGATGCAAACACTACTGCAAGGAAAGCTTTCTCGTTGAATGAGTAATTTAGCTCATGACCAACCTTTGTTCTGCTGATATAGTAGATAGCTCTCTCAGTTCCGTTTTCATCATGTTGAGCTAGGAGAGCTCCAAGGGTTGATGCTGTTGTTGACACGTATAAGATCAATGGCTTCCTTGGGATAGGTGGCATTAAAACTGGTGGTGTCAGTAGATATTCTTTGATCTTGTTGAATGCCTCTTCACATTTTGTATCCCATTTATGCACCACCCCTTTGTGGAGTAGGTGAGAATATGGGTTCTGCTTGTCTGCCAGTTGTGCTATGAACCGTCAGATGGATTGAAGTTGGCCCTGGAAGCCTCTCAGTTGTTTTAATGTCTTTGGTGCTTCCATCTCAAGGATTTCTTTTAATTTCACTGGATCCACCTTGATACCCCTCATGGAGACTATGTATCCTAGCAGTTTACTTGATTGTACGCCAAAGACACACTTCTTGGGATTTAGTCTAATTTTGTATCCCTCCAGTCTGTCAAAGATAGCACTTAGGGTTGCTATATGATCTTGTCTTTTCCTTGACTTAGCTAGGATGTTGTCGACATAGTCTTCGACTATTTTATGAATCATGTCATGGAATATTAGTCTCATGGCCCTTTGATAGGTTGCTCCTGCATTCTTTAGGCCGAATGGCATCATGTTCCAAAAGTAGGTCCCCATGGACAAGTGAAGGCAGTCTTATGTTGATCTTCCTTTGCTATCATGATCTGGTTGTATCTTGAAAATCCATCCATTAGTGATAGCATCTCATGTCCTACTGTCATGTCTACTATCATGTTGATGTTGGGAAGTGGGAAATCATCCTTGGGACATTCTTTGTTCAAATCTCTAAAGTCTGTACAGATTCTGATAGCTCTATCAGGTTTTGATACAGGTACCGAATTTGACACCCATTCTAGATAATTGATTGGTCAGATGAATCTTGCATCTAACAACTTTTTGAGCTCCATTTTGACCAATAAGGAAATTTGAGGATGCATTTTTCGAAGCTTCTGTTTGACCAGCTTTGCTTCTGGATACATTGCTAAATGATGGACCACAGTCTCTGGATCTAGCCCTGGCATATCAACATAACTCCATGCAAAGTTTATTTGTCTTTCCTTTAGGAATGCTGCTAGGAGTTCTTGCTCTTCTATTAATAATGATTCTGCAGAGAACATGATATGCGGGGTCTCCTCTGTTCCTATGTTGACCGGATTGCATTTTTCAGCCAAGACCGCTGATTTCTCTTGATGAATAGCTCTTAAGGGAAGATTGAATCCTTCATCCTCGGGTGCCTCAGAGAGGTTTTCACCATTGGATACGTCCTTTCTTTTTACTATTTTCTTGTTAGAGAGTGCCACATTGTGGTTTTCACTCAAGGACTTGGATATGATTCTTAGTTTCTCACTTTTGCAACTGAAGGATTCAATCATTTCCCCGTAATAGGCATGTGTGTCCAACTCCATTATAAACCCTACCTTGTGGTCTCCATCTAGAATGTTATCCCTCAATCCCATGAATTTTGAGAGCGCTTCATCATTTTTGAATGTGTTGAGAACTGGTGGTCCTCGTTGGTCATAGTCGATCAGTTGGGGGTAGACTAAACGAATCTCATGATTTTGACTATCTGGTTCAAAGGATATGGTACTAATCATACACAAGGTGGCATCTTCGAATAACCTAGGTAGGTTGGATAAGGTATCTTTGTCATCGCTACTAATGTAGGGCTTAGTTATAAAATTATGTGTGTCCCTACTTGTGACTATTGGTGAGTGTACTTGTACTAGCACTGGCTGAGGAGAAACATTAACCATTCTAACTAGAGGACTCTGGCCACGTATGGTTATTCTCAGAGTGACACATCCAAGACTAAGATTTGTTATGGGTCGCGTCTTTGGCATGATAGGTATTATGAGCCCATTTTCATTTTGTCCTAGTCTTTGATTTCGGTCATAGCCCATTGCAAGCATCATGTGTAGGCCCTTGCTTCTTCCGTCCATTGGTAAATTAGCTGCCGGTCTTTCATCTTGATACAGCATGTGAGATGGATCTGCTTCAATGACCTCATGACCAAGGTCTCCACATCTTGTGAATTCGAGATAGTTTTCAGGATAGATTTGTGATGTGGAAGCTTGATTTTGTTGTGGACGTCCCCGTGATCTAGGAGATTGTGGTAACTCTCCTATCACAAAAGCATTATTAGGGATTTTGTAGCTTCCACAACCATCCTCCTAGATGATGAACTTGATATCTGAGATGGTGGGGATGGTGGGGATGGCAGGTGTCTCTGTTGCAGAAGTGGACGCGAGAGTGGTGGGGTCAATGTATGGTGTGGATGGGCCCTCATCATTCTTTGGCACTTGGGGTATTTTGTAATACTTGGCTTCAAGATTCTTGCAATATGAAAATGGCTCAGGATCTCCATGGACGGTAACCTCTTGTCCATTATGTGTAAATTTCACACATTAGTGGAAGGTTGATGCTATGACTTTCATCGCATGAATCCATGGGCATCCCAGGAGGATATTGTATGGCAACTCGAGGTCCAAGACCTGACAGGTGGTTTCCATGAGTGTTGGCCCTACTTGGATAGGGAGCTTAATCGTGCTTTGAGATACTCTTTCTTGGTCATCATATGCTCTTATCGTGATGCCCTTTCCTTTGTCAATGGAACCTTCTGATATTTTCAACTGCTTGATGAGGCTAAGAGAACATATGTTCAAACCTGTACCTCCATCTACCAAGACCCTTTTGATTTTTCTCTTGTTGACAATGGCTTCTAAGTGAAGTGCATGGTTGTGAGATGGTTGGGTGGGGAAATCTTGGTCAAAGAATGTAAGGAGATTAGGCGTTATGATATTTCTGACCATAGCTTGGAATTACTCCACATCGAGATCTGCGGGGATAGTGGATGAGGCTAATGCTTCCTCAAGGATCTTTTTATGCGTTGATGAGATTTTTAACTACTCCATGATGGAGATGTCTGCTGGTGTTCTCTTGAGTTGTTCTACAATATTCTAGGTATGCGGAATAACTCTCGATGAAGGGACTCTGTTAGGTTGGGATGATCCTACAATGGTGACTTTTCTGCCTCTTGTGGTGACTCCACAATCTTCGGCATGGGCACCCTTGATGGTGATGACCATGTAGTCCTCATTTAGGGAAGCAACGACTATTTTGTACACATGATTTACATTTCCCTTCCCGTTATCATTTTTATTCCCTTTATTGCTGTGATTCGACATCAGATTCATGTAGACTTGAAGATTCTGATTTCCAGTAGGTTGTTCCATGTTTATGATTTTCTTGTCAATGAGATCTTGGATGATTTTTTTGAGTCTCATGCAGTTGTTCATGGTGTGACCTTTGATTTTGTGAAATTCAAAAAGTTGGTTCTCATTATACCAAGGGGGTTTGACATCAGGTTCTTGGTAATTTTTGAATGTGGGAGGTTTGATAAGTTTTTCGGTGATCAACTTGTTCATTATATCCTCCAATGGTTCCCCCAAAATAGTGTATTTGTGTTTTGGATAAGTTTTGCTTTGGGGAGGTCCCCTTTGGTCAGTGAGGTTATTGATGGTGAGATTATTGCTTTGGTATGTTGTGTGATGAGTGTTTTGGCGTTGTGATTGGATTTGCGGTGCAGGTGTATGTTGGCGAGGACCACTAATGACCACCTTGGCATCGATGACACCATCATTAGTAACGTTCTTGTTTCTTGCCCATGTTCGAGGTTTATCATTGTAATTTGATGGTGGGCGATTGTTTTGTTGTTCATGATATGATGTTGATTCAACGGGTTGAGTCACAAGGGCTCTTTCGATGCTAAGCGCCATGGAGATCAATTGCTCATATGTGGTGATTCCCTGAACCTTGAGATGAAACGCCAGGCGGATTTCAAGGTTGGCTATGATTGTGCAGATTTGTTGTTCTTCTAGCATGGTCCACTTGCTCCGATTGGCCTTGGATCACCATCGTTGAAGGAATGAGGCGAAAGACTCATTCTTCCCTTGTTTTAGAGCTAATAATTCTTTGAGATTGACATCCATTGCAATGTTACATGTATAATTCCTAATGAATGCGTCTCTAATTTCTTTGAATGTTCTAATGCTTGAAGGTAAGCGAGAGAACCATTCTATAGCAGGACCTGCCAAGCTCTTAAGGAATAGCCGCATCAGATAAGTATCGTCATATGCGACCTCCATACAATGAACTTGGAATTCCTTGATGTGATCTTCAGGGTTTCCCATCCCTCGATATTTTTTGAATTTTGGGATTTCAAATCCCTTAGGGAATGGTTTCATGTCTAGGATCCTATCGAATGGATAGGGACATAAGTTGCTTGGCACTTTGGTTGTTCGCCCTGATTGAAGGTCGAGCACTTGTTGCGAGAGCAACCTGAGTTGTGTCATCACATCATTCTAGGGATCAGGGGGTGGGATGAAAGTGTTTTGAGGTGTTTGAATTATAGTTTGGATAGATAGGTTGTTTGGTTCGTTGTTTGATGGTATCTGCATGTTCTGTCGAGCGAAGTAGGCTTCTACTTTCTTTTGTATGAATGATGCTTGTTGTTGATCTTGCTGTTGTTGTTGCTCCAACAATGCTTGTTGTTGTTCCAACAACGCTTGTTGTTGGGGTTGCTGTTGTGCTTGCTGTTGATCCAACAACGCTTGTTGTTGGGCTGCTAATTTTGCTGCTTCTTGTTGCTCCTGGTATTGCCTCAATGCTTGTTGATATGCCTGCAATTGTGTTGCTTATGCAAGAAGTTGTGCTTGTGCTTGTGCTTGCTGTGTTTGATATTGAGCTTGCACTTGCGCTTGCGCTTGAGCTTGTACTGCTTGTGCTTGTGCAACTTGTTGTTGTAATAAAAGTTGTGCTTGTGCGGCCCTTTGTGCTTGCAATGCTTGGGAGGCTTGTTGTTGTTGTTGTTGCAATAAAGCTTGAGCTTGCGCGGCTTGTTGTGCTTGTATTGTGGCTTGTGCGGTTTGGCGGCTTATGCAGCTTGAGAGACTTGTTGCACGGATTTTTGTTTCTGGACTTGTTGGTATCCTCTTTGGAAAGCAGCTTGCAATGCTGCATCATATTGATTTGGTGTGGTGAAATTTGGTGGTGGTGGAGGTGGTGGTGGATTTGGAATGGTGGTAGATGATGATGTTGTATTGATGTTTTGCGTGTTGGATAATGGTATTGATGTAATGGGTCCTTGAGAGACCATACTTTGTGATGTTAGGGGTGTGTTTGATGATGTTGCCATTGCTTGTGTGTTTATCATTTGTTGTTGCGATATCAACGATAAATTTTGAGTGTTTGGTGCAATGCTTTGATTGATGGTTGGGATGTAGGTTTGATTGATACTTGGTAGGGGAGGAAGCCCTAAACCAAGGAGTGGTGCAGATGATAATGGTAATGGCAAAAGAAGTGGAAATGTAAGGGGCGTGAGTTGTTGTGAAAACGTTGTGGTGTCGAATAAGCCCCCTAGTCCGAACGTATCTCCCTCTTCTTGTGAATTTGTGAGAAGAGGTGTTTGTGGTGTTGCGTGAAAAAAAGATGATGATGGACCATGATGGAATGTGAGAGGAACATTCTTGTGGAAGGGGTTTTCGGGTATGTTTTGTTCCAAGGTGGTGTTTGCATCCATGTTTTGATTATTAACAAGGGGATGTGATTGAAGAGCATTAAGGAATGTTTTTCCCTTGTTGACATTTGGTTGGGTTGGAGCACACGATGTCGTGATTTGCGGAATTTTTTGTGTGACATTTTGAGATGGTGGTGTAGATGAAATGGATATGGTGGATGAGATTGGGGGAAATGATGTGTCTATGATATTACTTACATCAAAATCCGAAGGCAACTTGGCCCCTTGTTTTGCTAATTCAAGCATGTATAACGAAGGGTTAAGTCTCATCATGATGTTGATGATTCTATGGTTGTCCAGATTTTGGAGCATTTCTATCATTTCCTCGTGAGACATTTCGAAAGTGAGGTCCTCTCCTTGATTTTATTCTTGGGGATGTTGTGATGATGAGATGGTCAATGGGTTGCTTGATTATGTTGGATTCATTTCTACGTTGGTTTGGCTAAGATCACTTGAAGCGGGTGTTTCCTTGTTGGCTTCCATACTCTTCTTGTATTGAGATCTCATTAGAACCATAAAACGAGGATCAATCTTTGAGAATATGGGAGATGAATCTCTTGATTCTTTGGATTTATCTCTATTTTATGTCCCAAAGTGAAAGTTTTAGGATGATTTTGAGGATCAAAGGTGATGATATGATGATGATGTTATGGATGAATGATATGGATGCTTTTGAATTTTTATCAATCTTGAATGAGACACTAGGCTTTTTAGGACTTTGGATTTTGATTCTTGGTTTTGGATTTTGAGACTTTTGAGATTTTGTCCTTGATTTTTATTTTTATTTTGGATTTGGATTTTGAACAAAAATACCCTAAGATGTTGGATGATGATCTAAGGGATAGCTTTTTCCAAAGGATGATAATTTGAATATGTGTGAGGAGAAGGATGCATCTACCCACACCTATTCAAACAAGATGATTGTTTCACTAAGCATATGGAGAAGGATTCATCTACATACACTAAGCTAGACAAGATTATTTTGATAACTTTGAATAAGCATATGCAAAAGGATGCATTTACACATACCTAGTGGTGTAGGAGCACCCAATACACACATTTTCAAAATTAAAGATCAAGGAAGACATTAGGAAATAGGGGGTATTTGGGTCATTTAATGATTTAATAAGGAATTTGAGCCCATTAATGATGTAATTAGGGGTATTTGATGTTATTTAGTTCAAAAAATGCAAAAGGTTGCATAAAAATGTACTTATTGTCAACAAATTGTTAAAAGTGCAAAACTAGGCAATTAGGGGTCTAATTGGTAAAAAGTTGGTTTCCAATGTCCAAATAATTAAAATTCTAGTTGGAGGATGTTTTTAAGGGTGGTTAGATGTTAAATAAGCCTCTCATGGTCGAGGCATGGTTTTTGAATCATTTTTTTTTGAAGTTATAATTAAAAAAAGGCTGCTTTCTGGAAATTTCTGTGTGTAAATTTTCTGCTAAAACGTGTGGTACAACCTTTTTACGACCTATACGGGCTCAAAAATATTATGGTTGGAAAGAGGAGAGTGTAAGATTTCATTTGAAAGTGGTTTGGTGAATTTTCATTGAGTTTAGAGGGTTTTATTGACATTTTACTAAAACTGCCCTGTTTTGGTGTAAATTGGTGGTTTGAGAGTAATAAAATGAGTTTTTAGGGAATTCCACCTACTATAACAGTTGTAACTCAGTGGAATGACCCCATTTGTCATAAAATAGGTTTCCAAATTATTTGCAGGTCAGAGGAAGTGTGTTTGTGGGTTTTGGGTGTTGCCCTAGGTTGAATTTGGGTGATTTTTCTTGTGAAAGTAAGGAACTAAAGGATGGTTTATGAGTTTTTCAAAAGAAATAACATATTAAATGAAGTTTGAAGCTTGTGTAGGCATAATTATGAGTGTTTGAACATGTGGTAGGGTCTAGAAAGGCCTGGAGGTATGATTTACAATAAACCCTCCTTTTGAAGGCCTAGAATCAAGGGTTTTAGGGTTTGCCATGTTGGAAGAGTTATTTCTATAAAATAGTGGTGGATTTAGTAGTTTTTGGGAATTTTAATTGCTGCCCCAAGGTTTCATAAGGTTTGGTGGAGTTTAAAGGGTACCTTCTTTGTAAAAGTGGGCTAATCCACTAGCCTTTTCCATGGCAGGAGTATTGGATCCTTGAATTTGTCCAAAAGAGTTGATATTGGTTTTCTTGTATGTTGTATAACTTGAAAAAGGGTATCTTAATCATCCTTGAATTTGTTAGGTGTTTTGGAAAATATTGGTGAAAATGCCTAAACTAGGTTTGTACTGAAACTGGGGTTTAGGAGTGAAATTGGGAAATTGTGCTTCTGATGATTGTTGAACTTGGAAGATTGGTTGAATTACTTTATATGATCATTTTAATCTTTCTAGATGCCTCTTGAAGGCAGGTTACCAATTTGAGTAAGGTTGAGTCTCCTGACTCTGCATCAGAGTGGTATCAAAGCGAGGAAGTAGATCTCTTAAAGATTGAAGGAGAAAGGACATCATGGCTACCAGAGGTTTGAATCAGAAACAAGAACAAATGAGGAATTCTATTTTCCAGACCAGATGAAAATGCAGAGGTAAGATATGTAAAGTAATGATTGATTCAGGTTCATTGGGTAATGTTGTTTCAGAAGAAATGGTTGAAAAATTGCATTTGACAAGGCTAAAACATGAATCACCTTACAAGGCATATTGGGTAAATGATAGTCAGCATGTTGTGGTTAGAGAGCAAGCATTTGTAGATTTTGAAATTGGTCCTTATAAAGATGTTCTATTATGTGATATTATGCCTATAAGGGGTTGTCATATGATACTAGGAAGGGTTTGGCAATATGATAGATTTTCTATGCATGATGGGAGGCTTAATGTGTATGAAATTGAAAAGGATGGGCAAAGGTATATTTTGAGTTGTTTGCAGGAAGAAGGGACACAAAGAAGGATAGGCATGTGTGGAAAAAGAGAGTTGCTCGAGCAAAAGGAACAAGGGGAAAAGGAAGAGACTGAGTTTTGGAAGCAAAGGCTAAGGAAGTTGAGGACAAAACAAATGAAGTCAAGACAGTGAAGAATAGGTCTGCTACAATGAATTGTGAAGAAAGCAGATTTAGGATAGAGATCCCTCAAGGGGAGAAAGGTAAGAGTGAAGAATATTTGGTAATGGAGAGGCAAGGGGAACCTAGAGAGGTCAACAAAGATAAAAAGCAATGTCCACTGAATGGAAAGAGTAAAGAGAAGCCACAAGAGACTAATAGAGGTAGAGATGAGTTGCAGCAGCAATATGTTGACATAAAGGATGGAGGATATAATAATAAAGAGATCTTGAAGACTGAGAATGTTAAGAGTGGAAGAGGAGATACAGTCAAGACAAGTGAGCAGGTTGGAGAAGGCCATGAAAGGCTTGAAAAAAATGAAAAGATCATGATTGGGGTAGTGGAGTGCCCCTAAAGGAAAATGTAGATGAAAAGAAGACAAAGGTTGTAGACATAGTGGACTGTATATTAGAGGATATAGAGGTAAATGAGGCAGTGATGATGATGCACAAACTGAAGGTAAAGGAAATTGAAGAAGCAAAGAAGATAGAGGAAGAAGAATATGTCTTTGAATATGCTACTGAGGAGTTTATGGATGAAGAACAAGATAAGGAAGAAGAAAAGATAGTGAGTCAAAGAGAAGTGCAAAAGATATTGAATGGGTTTGCAGAAGCGTATGCAGATGATGAGAAAGTTACAGTCACCTTGGAGGGTGAAAAAGACCAAGCAAAGTGGATAAGTGAAGTTCCAAGAGAACCTGGGAAGGAAAAGTTGATAGTGATCAGCCTAGTGAAGGCTAGAGGAAGGGAATCTAAGAAGTCTCCACTTGTGATGGAGGAGAAGATAGAGGGCATGGACTGGATAGAGGTTGTGTGGCAGATGTATGCTACTGTGGGGATGGTTCTAAACATAAAGAACCTGAGAGAGGTTGTGAAGTGGAAGGGTAAGAGGCTAAAAGGTTATCTCCCTGATTTGTTCATTCTTCTGACAGAGGTCAGACCAAGGGTTAAAATGAAAGTGGAAGGACACAATGTAGGTTATGTTGCAGAGAGTGAAGTTGAAGAGAAGGAAAAAGGAAGATGGATGAAGGACAATCAAAGCCTAGAAGTGCAGATTCAAGTTGATAGAGCAGACATGAAGAGTCAAAGTCACAAAGCAAGCATGGAATTTCAAGAGGACAAGTATAAGCCCAAGGTGAAGATGAGACCATTGAAAGGAAAAAGAGGAGTATATAATTATGTTTTTTCTTGCAGGTACAGAAGTTTCCAAGGGACTTGGAAGAATTTTAAGCTAGGGTGTATGGTGCAGGAGCACCCAATACACACATTTTCAAAATTAAAGATCAAGGAAGACATTAGGAAATAGAGGGTATTTGGGTCATTTAATGATTTAATAAGGAATTTGAGCCCATTAATGATGTAATTAGTGGTATTTGATGTTATTTAGTTCAAAAAATGCAAAAGGTTGCATAAAAATGTACTTATTGTCAACAAATTGTTAAAAGTGCAAAACTAGGCAATTAGGGGTCTAATTGGTAAAAAGTTGGTTTCCAATGTCCAAATAATTAAAATTCTAGTTGGAGGATGTTTTTAAGGGTGGTTAGATGTTAAATAAGCCTCTCATGGTCGAGGCATGGTTTTTGAATCATTTTTTTTTGAAGTTATAATTAAAAAAAGGCTGCTTTCTGGAAATTTCTGTGTGTAAATTTTCTGCTAAAACGTGTGGTACAACCTTTGTACGACCTATACGGGCTCAAAAATATTATGGTTGGAAAGAGGAGAGTGTAAGATTTCATTTGAAAGTGGTTTGGTGAATTTTCATTGAGTTTAGAGGGTTTTATTGACATTTTACTAAAACTGCCCTGTTTTGGTGTAAATTGGTGGTTTGAGAGTAATAAAATGAGTTTTTAGGGCATTCCACCTACTATAACAGTTGTAACTCAGTGGAATGACCCCATTTGTCGTAAAATAGGTTTCCAAATTATTTGCAGGTCAGAGGAAGTGTGTTTGTGGGTTTTGGGTGTTGCCCTAGGTTGAATTTGGGTGATTTTTCTTGTGAAAGTAAGGAACTAAAGGATGGTTTATGAGTTTTTCAAAAGAAATAACATATTAAATAAAGTTTGAAGCTTGTGTAGGCA
Organism: Sequoia sempervirens; assembly: GCA_007258455.2. Lineage (NCBI taxonomy): Eukaryota > Viridiplantae > Streptophyta > Pinopsida > Cupressales > Cupressaceae > Sequoia > Sequoia sempervirens. The sequence goes on along the minus strand of VDFB02379711.1, from coordinate 24,482,648 downwards.
TAATTATGAGTGTTTGAACATGTGGTAGGGTCTAGAAAGGCCTGGAGGTATGATTTACAATAAACCCTCCTTTTGAAGGCCTAGAATCAGGGGTTTTAGGGTTTGCCATGTTGGAAGAGTTATTTCTATAAAATAGTGGTGGATTTAGTAGTTTTTGGGAATTTTAATTGCTGCCCCAAGGTTTCATAAGGTTTGGTGGAGTTTAAAGGGTACCTTCTTTGTAAAAGTGGGCTAATCCACTAGCCTTTTCCATGGTAGGAGTATTGGATCCTTGAATTTGTCCAAAAGAGTTGATATTGGTTTTCTTGTATGTTGTATAACTTGAAAAAGGGTATCTTAATAATCCTTGAATTTGTTAGGTGTTTTGGAAAATATTGGTGAAAATGCCTAAACTAGGTTTGCACTGAAACTGGGGTTTAGGAGTGAAATTGGGAAATTGTGCTTTTGATGATTGTTGAACTTGGAAGACTGGTTGAATTACTTTATATGATCATTTTAATCTTTCTAGATGCCTCTTGAAGGTAGGTTTCCAATTTGAGTAAGGTTGAGTCTCCTGACTCTGCATCACCTAGCCAAAGGTGTTTTGATAAAATATTTTCAAGGATTTTGTCTCAATGATTTGGATGGTTTTGATTTTTCCATAAAGCCTAGTTTCAATATTTTCCCAAAAGGTGATGATGAGATGGATTTTGTTTTGATGTTTTGGATGGATGGATGAAAAAGATTTTGATAATGTTTTGATCCTAAGATGAACCTAAAAAGGACACTTTGTTTACCTAGATCTAGGTATTGAAGAGCATGCAAATGCTTCCTAATGACCTTTGTAACCAAGAAATGATTTCATTTGAACATTCATTTTCGGATTTTCAATCAATGATTTGCACTTTGGGATTTGGAGTCTTCAACACATATGAAAGTTTATTTTTCTTAGCTTTGCTTAATATCTTTATTTTACCAAAAACACTTTTTTCAATTAAGTTTTCAAACTAAGATGTCTAATGTCTTAATTTCTTTAAACCCCACAAGATATATTATGTGGAAGTTTATTGAACTTAAGGCAAGGGTTTCCTATTGTTTACTCAAGAAGACCAATTGAGATATAATCCAATGCTTAGAAACCTCTAAGGATGTGAATCCCAAGGGAAAGCAATAACATATGGATTGAGTCAATTGTATTTGTCCTCAAAAGGGTTTGAATTTGGATGATGTTAAGTGTTTGTTTTTGAGATGTTTTCGATCAAGCAATGTATTTTGTAACCCAAGAATAAGTACAATCTTATGGATGTGTAAGACGATATTTTTTGGATTCCCACTTGGAAAAGTCTAGCTACGCCTATCTCTAGTGAATGGTTAGATGCTTGACCCCACTGGCTCCCCTCCACGACACTCACTTATACGAGGCAACCAAGCATCAACACCCATGAAACTCCCATGGCATGCTTTCCATTTCTACTAGAAGACCGTAAAAGTGTGGGGTGGCTTCAGAATGACCGTTCTTGCACCAACAAATAGATAAAGGATTTTGGAAAATTCTAGCACATGGGTTTTAGTAAGGACTTTCCGTTCATAGGAGTTGACCCAACGTGGCAAGAGTCCCCTTTCAAATCCATCTTGTCGGATTCAACTGCGTGATATTGGCGTTTCTTCCAATATCCACATTTATATCCCGGCTGGAAATACTCTTGGCTTTAGAGTGTTACTAGTTGAGTCATTCCCTTGGGTGAGTACTTTTTCCCCAAGGTAGGCCCTCTAGGATAAACAAAAGTGAATGAAGAACAATATTCGTAACTCGATCAATCTTTGTTGGCAACAAGGAGAGAGAATGTACGCAACAAAGTCCCCACTCACACTCGCACAATAGTTTGTTCAATTTTAAGCCCAAATCGAAGTGTGGAGGTGATTGCTTTGTCTTAAGCCAAAGTCATGGAAAAGACCTTTTGATTCTCAAGATCACTATAAAGCGCGAGAGAAGCGCATATGTCCTTTTCCAATGCCTTTAGTCTAAGTAAGCCCTCACAAAAAACACAACTATACTTGTTCTTTTTAGATCCTCAAAGCAATATGTGAGTTCATTTTAGAGCACCAAATCACAAGTGAAAGACATTTGTTCAATTTGTTAATCTCGTAAACGAAATCTAGTAAGTTGTTGATCTTATTGTTCATTTTAACCTTTGCAAGAAATGGAATTGAAAGGTTCTTTTTAAGCCCAAATGAAAGCTAGTGTTCTAAAAGAGAAAAGATGACAAATTCCTAAGGAAGTGTTAAACAAACACTTAAGTGTTTAAAAACACTTTGATTGGACCAAATATCATCACCATGCTCCTCTTCCCTTAGTTTTCGATTTCTGACCTACAAAGGAGAAAAATAGTCAGGTTCTGGAAAAACACAGAAATTTGAAAAGCAGAAAACAGAGGAAGAAGCAATCATAAATTAAAGCACGTGCTAAAAATTAAATTTCTCCCTTTTACTGTCTTCCAGTGTCACAACTCATGAAGGCGTTGCTATTTTTTCCTCCTCGTGTCGCTCTTACAACGCCGCTTACCAGTTAGTGGCGCTCTGTGTCGGGACAGAGAGCATGATTGCGTCGCACTTTTTGCCCAATCTCGCAGTTTTTGAAAGCGTTGGAGTTTAAGAATTTTCTAAAACTTCTGCAGATCGGCGAGTCCAACGGCGGAGTTAAGAATTTGAATTTTTTTGGCAGGATGAGCCCAGTGGCGCTAAAACAGCGACACTGATGAGCCCGCGGTGCTAAAATAGCGACCCTGACGAGCCCGCGGTGCTAAAACAATGACACTGACGAGCCCGCGGTGCTAAAACAATGGCGCTGACGAGCCCACGTTGGAATTTCCTGTGTGTCAAGAAAACACAAAAATTTTGAGGAAATGTTAGAAATGTTGATGTCAAGCCCTCCTTCTAGCACCAAATGTGCGAACCCTTTTCCTAGTACCTGCAAAACAACATGAATAAATGAGTTAGACAAGGATTTGCAAGCTAAAACAAGGATTCCCCATGAAATCCATTTATAAATTAAACTAGGAATGAAAATAATGAAGAACAAAAAGAAAATGATAAAAAATTGATTCAATCCTAATTCAAATAGCAAACACTTGATCCCATGGGGGAATTGGTGCCAATTTGATGTGAAAATTGGCCCTTTCCCAATTCCTATGATGCAAGATTCGAATGGTGAAGATGATGTTGATCCACTTTGATGAGAAGATGAGAACTCCAGGCCAAATCTACAAAAATCCTAGCTAAGAATTCAAATGATGAATGGAAATGGCTAAGTATTTTAGCATGGTAACTTTGCTTGGATTGTGGATGATAAAATGAGGAGAGGAGCTCTTCATTTATAGGATTTCAAGATGGATGAATACCCAAATTTGAGCAATGTGGGACTAACATTCATCCAATGATATGGTGCCACTTGTCAAGCTATGAATGGATGATGGTTGTGCAAGATTTGGGGTTTGTGCCAATAAATGCCAATATTTGAAATTCAAATTTGTTGAAATGACATGTAAGAGGGAAGGGAAAATGCAATAAATGCCACTTGGCTCAAGGGCAAAGGACATGTAAGAGGTTTTAAATGCCTTGTTGGATGTACATGTTGACTTGGAATTTTTGAATTCAAATTGAGAGAATATTCCAAAAGATGCCATGTGAGGAAAATAGGGATTTAATAAATGAATTAAATCTATTTTCATGTGAAACTTGCATTATCTAGAGGATGTGATATGAGATTAGATTAAATTAATCAAGGGTTAATTAATTTAATAAGAGATTGGATGATGTGACTTATTTGACTTAGATTTATGGATTTATTTAAATCAAACAAGAGAGGAATATGATAAAAGGATAATTAAATAAAGATTTTGATTTATTTAATTAAAAAGGATGGTGTTAGATTAAATCAAATAAGGTTTTAATTTATTTAATTTAATGGACATACTTTAGGGATTTAATCAAATAAATTGATTATTTAATTAAATAGGGATAATTAGATTAGATGGATTGATTTAATTAACAAGAGAAATGACTTGATTTAGATAAAGTGATTTATTTAACTAAGAGAGGATACTGATGAATTTAATCAGATAGGGGAATTTGATTAAACGGTTAGACCGAGGAATGATTTAGGAAGAAATGATGTTAGTAAGTCGGGATCAGGTGCACGATGTTAATCAGTATATTTTCGATGTCTACAGGTTGTCTTACTAGATGCCTTCTGCCTTTGTTCATCTGATTTCTTTGTCTGGAATCCTTATGTTCAGATCCAAAGATTTCTCCCTACTTATATCCAAGACCTCACTTGTCATTTGCATCTTTTTGTCCTTTAGTCACCTCATCAAGCTTAGTAGAACTAATTTTAAACTTCTCCTTGTATTCATTTGCAGTAGTGAGTTCATCTCTGAGAATAACTATTTGTCTTTCAAGCTCTTGTTCATTATTTTTGGATTGTTGCAGTTCAATCTCCAGCTGAATGAATCCATTATTAACTTTGTTGCATTCTTTAGATCTTTCTTTTAAGGATTGGACCAGATTCTCCTCATTCTTTTTCCTTTGTTCAATCTCCTTAGTTAGCTTCATCACCATAGATTCCATCTCAAGCTTTAGAGTAGCATTGTCTCTAGCAAGCTTTTCACATTCTTCAGTTATTTCTTTTAGGGTTTGATTCAAATGAGCATCTTCCAAGCATTTACTTTCTTTCTACTTTAGCTGATCACATATTTCCTTCCTCTTTTCTCTTGACTCATTGATTTTATCCTTCAATGATTGAATTAATTTTTCAACATCCTTAAGATTTTCTTTTAATTCTAGGACTTCTGCTTTAGACTGATCAAGATCATCAAGTGCCACCAAGAGCTACTATTGAATACCACTAGATTCCATTGTATTCCAAGATCCACCTCAAGCTATTAAACTTCTACATAGGAACCTTGCTTTGATACCAATTGTTGGACTCAAGGGACACTAAGAGGGGGGGGGTTGAATTAGTGTTCAACAATATTTAAATTACAATCCAAATCTTAAACCATTTACAACATTTCAATAGAAGTAAAGATGCAAGCACATGAAGGAAACAATCAAAACACCATAACACCACAATTTTTATGTGGAAACCCTGTTAGGGGAAAAATCACGGTGGAGGTTAATCCACAATTTATGTTTTGTTAAAAGTATACAAAAAAAGGGGAATGCACTTTCATTTAGGCACACTGCCTAGAGCTCACTACTCAAAATAAGGAAGGTTCAATGCCTTACAATATATTTGGATTACAAAAAAAAATTGAACTAAGAAGATAGCATCTACAAATGCCTGATTATAGTTTTGGTGAGGCTCATGGATTAGATTTTGGACCTTCTAACTAATTCTACACTTCGCTCTACTTTGCCTTAATTCACTTCACAAAAACCCTCTTCTGCACTTGCAAAAATTCACTTAACTGATCTTCTGATATTCACACACATCAACACATGTTAAACACACACTTCTGCTCTTCCACATACACACTCACACACTTCAAAATGAATTACCCGCTCTCATATATATATCTCCTATTAAAGTTTTAGTTGCTTCATGTCGGCTTCAACAAGATAAAAATATTTTCCAATTGTTGGCTTAATCCACATTTAATATTCAATGCGTACTGTTGTGCAGTTTTCGCACACATGCCCCACTAAAAGTAGGGACCCTCTCTTTCTCTAATTTTTGATGCTCTGGCCCTTTTGTTTTGAGGTTTTGTTGCCTTAGTGCATGTTTGAATGATTATCTTATTCATGCATATGCCCTCCTTCTGGGAACTACTTTGAAAATCTAATGTTCTGAGCTCATTTCGGGTTTTTCACTGCTCTCGAGATTTTCCACTTCTCCTGGATTTCCCTGGATGCTCTAAAAACCCGATGGCTGATGTTTTGCACTGTTTTCCAGAGATTTCAGACCTTCATGGAATTCTGCATGGGTCGGATTTTCCCAAAATTTTGTCTCCTTGTTGAATTCCCAGATTGGGGTTTTGGCCTATCGTTTTATGAATGTTGATGGCCCAGTCGCTGTATTCTCCTATTGATTGATGAGTCTAATGGTGCCTAGCATTCCCATGATTGCATTTTCGAGCTCAATCTTGTGTGCATGGTTGTTTTTGTTTTGGTTGATTTTGGGGTTTTTCGAGCTTGTGTGATTACCGGCCCTGAGTGAGTTTGTGAGCTTGTTTTCGATTTCATTTAAGTGAAACTCACCTGTGTCTCCTTTGAATAACCCATCCTTGGGATTAATAGGGGTGGCAATAAAAATCTGGGCTAACTCCCCTGCATTCATGGTGAAATTTTAGGGTTTCAAATTTAGGGCTTCACCATTTCCTCTTGATTTACCTTTGGATGAGCCTCAAATTTAACGATGATCTATAGGAGGTGCAAATTGAGCTGGTTGTGAACCCAAGTTCCTAAAATTTGTGATCGTTCGATCAATTTGAGTGAAGTCATGTGAGAACACCGACATTCAAGTTTTTCTTTAGTTTTGAGATTTTCCTTCGCTAGTAGATTTCCTCGATTTTCCTTGTCCTTTGCATTTTCCCGAAATATGCAATGATTCAGAGTTTTTCCTGCTTTGCGAATTTCTGCTCCCTCTAGATTTTCCTGAAAGTTTTGCTATCTCTTCATTTTCTGGAATTTGTAGACTGTTTCAATTTTCGCAGATTTCCGTCCTAGGCAGAATTCTCTGAAACTTTGTTGAAAATGAATGATTGTGAGATATCATGAATTATTAGCTACTGATTCTGCATCACGTGATTAATCTGAGTGATATTAAGATATTTTACGTTGTTTCTTATCTGATTGTGATTGATTGAATGATTATTGGGTGCTTGTTATGCTTATTTTGCCAAAATCTGTCTGGCTAGGAATTTTCTGAAATTCCTCTCTGGCCTAGATTCCGCGAAGAGGTGAAAATCCCTAACTATGAAGAAAGTGCGTTAACGATATTTCAAGGTTGATTTTGATCTTTTCTTGGAATTATTTGAATGATGAATATATTATTGGTGATGGGCTAATTCTGATCCTCATGTTATAATGGATATTATTGATGGTGGTTTTTTGTTGAGTGCAGGCTAAATTTAACAAAGTCATCAAGGAAGTTCTGGAGGAGATTAATTCGACTGAAGGAGGGTTTAAAGTATTTATTACTTCACCTGTGGCTGACTTGGAGGGGATTTTTCTTAAGATTCCAGATAAATTGGATCAAGATAAGGACGAAGGGGCCAGTTAATGGTCAATTGCATTGGGAGTTGTGCTTCCTATTTATCCAAGGCCTTTTCTACCTAGCCTTTTCCGTCATTCACATGCATTGGATCGAGTTACATTGTAAATCCCAGGCTGACCTGGATGAGTTCATGAATTTAATGCTAATTCATTTTGTTCTGAATTTCTTGGGCCAACCTTGTTTCGTGGATGTTTTTATTGTAACCCTAATTGGGCCGACATATCTTGGGGGTTTCTATAAATATGGAATTTTGCCTCATTTGTAAGGGTAGTAGAAGTCACTGGAGATAGTTCTTGGCTTAGAAGAAATTAGGGTAGTAAAGTAAGAATTAGGGTTAGAAGTTAGTCGATTTTGGAGCAAGTGTTGTAACACAGAACATTAGAATTGTTGCTGATATTGGGTGATTCAATGCAATTGAAGACATTGTGATTTCTGGTGATCTCTTTGTGTTGACTTATCTTGCATGGTTCTTGCTATTCCATCTTTTGAAATTGCTCAAGGTTATTGGATACATGTTAGATTTAGGATTAGAAATGATTCAATGGTGTTTATGATTTGATGCTTTAAGTGTTTGCAACAATCCCTGGTCCATACTTTTTGCAACTAGCTGATTGTTGGTTGCTTTGCAAAGTTAGCTTGGAATTTTATATTCATTGTGCTCAGCTCAATTCTGGATATTTTTTTATTTCAATTGTAATAGGGTTGTTTTGAATGAATATTCATGATATGAAAATCTTTAAATGCCTTAGAAGATTGCACTATTTTTGTAAGATTGCAGATTCATCTGGGTCAAGCAGGAATTAGTTTACGAGGGATTGGTCCATTTCAAGTATTTCCTTATTTGCATTGTTAGTCTTAGAAGTAGGTTTAATCTTAGGGTCTCTCTTAAACCCTTGTCTTTTGCTATTTCTTTTATTATCTGGGTTAGTTTTAGGATTGAAGTATCACCATATGGCGAAATTAGATAAGTTTAAGATCTAGTTATTGGTTGTAGTAAGGTCCTATTGTGATTACCAACATTTTCACATTTATCACTGAGTTGTTTATGCATTGTCAAGACCTGACATTAGAGACCTTGGGGTTATCTCTTGAGGCTTGTTGATAGAGATTTACCTTTCAAGAGAGATAGGATTTTCATATTCTGTTTGAGTTGTTGCTGTGCAAAAAATACCATCAACACGTACCCATCAAAGTTGGCTAATGTTATGCTAGGACCCAAATGAAAATTCTCGAACATAGAAACATTTAAACAATTTATCCTTATACATCTATGACATGCTATATTTACTAAGTTGACCTTTATGAACAAATAAAAAGGAAATCATCCTATCGAATCTCCTAACTCATACATTGATTGACGCGACAACACAAAACTTAAAAATAAGATAATATAGACACTTCACAACTTTCCTTAAGATCCAAAACTCAAAATGATAATCTGGTGAAGCACACAGATCGACATACTAACTAGATACCCTATTCTTCATTATTTCTTCCAGTAATCCTCTGGCCTTTACTCTGCCTGCCGGTATGAACAAATCCTGATCTATAGACCAAAATAAAGACTTAGGTTGCCATCAATGACAACACTAGAATCCATATTCCAATAGTTCATTTCTGCACTGTTTTTATTAAAGAGCTCAGAACTGGAAGAATGACACAAAGAGAGAAAAAAAGAAAAATCAAATTTGCTTTGGGTCAACATGGAAGAGACATTGTGGTCTCAATGCTTTGCATCATCCCCAAAAAGAAAACATAAGTGAAAATCAAATGAAAAGGAGAAAGAAAAGGAATTTTTTTTTGGGTCAACATGAAGGAGACATTTCAGTCTCAATGCCTTGCATCATCCTCAAAAGGAAAACAAAAGAAAAGACAAAGTAAAAGAAAAAGGGACCTTTTGGGTCAACATGGAAGAGACATGGGCATCTCAATGCTTTGCATCATCCCCAAAAGGAAAACACAAAACAAAAGCGAAAATAAAATGCAATGCAATGTATGACATATAGAAGAATAGAGGTAGAAATAGAAGTTCACAAGAGAGGGGGAACATCAAATGTCACATCACAGGGGAACACGATACACACACATAAAAAAGAAGCAAATAAAAGAAAAAAAATGTGAAAGGCTAGCAAGGCGAATGTAAATAAACCATCTAACAGGTCATTTGCCTCCCAATCATGTTCAGTGTATTGCAAGGGCGGTTGACTGTCTAAAGGGAGAATTGCAAGTGCCAAACTAGGGGAAGTACCAGGTTCTTCACTTGGTGGAGGATTTTTGTCATTTAAGCTCATGGAAGAGGAAAATAAATAATTCAAATCATTATGCACCTCTTCATCTATTTTAGGGATCTCCTCCTCCTCCTCCTCATCATCCAGGTTAATCACGACGAGAGGGTGGATGGTAATTTCTGATGAAGGGTGTATCAGGAGTTGTGGCTGTTGTATCAGATTGTTTTTTTGTGATTCTAGAGGAGGGTCATTATTTATCTCTACTGTCAAGGGCATAGGTTAATTTTCTTTGTTTTCTTTAGTTTGTAATTGACAAGCAAGGAGATGATGTCGACGCCTATGCTCCCTAGCACTGCGGTTTCTTTTGATGTTGTTGTGAAGTTGTGTAGGTGTAAGAGTGGGTTGATCCACCATAGGGTCCTTTTCTTCTTGAGGAGGAGGAATGGAAGGAACCGAAGGAGATGGTTCAATCACTTTCTCTTTTTCTTTATAAACTTGTTTTATGCGAGGAGGCACGACGAGGTTGGTTTCATTATCTCTTGGGCATTTAGACAATGAAGGTGAAGTGTTTATTGTTGGTTGCTCATGAGGTTGCACTATTTGTTCAGGTTCAGATTCAGGTTGAAGCATTGTCTCATCGAGGATTGGGATAGCGGAAGCAGATGGGGATAGATTGCGGAGGGAAAATTTGACAATTTTCTTTTCTTTAAACTTTTCATAAGCAATGAAAAAGAAATCTTTGCAAGACATTATGGATTCCATGGGCTCTGGAAAAAAGGCTTCTAAGGTGAAATTTCCTTTAGAAGACAAAGGGTTAAAGCCACTATGGTGGATAGAAAATATGTCATTGTCATGCAGAAACTTTAAACATTTGTGTATGACTGAAGGGACAACTTTCATGAAGTGAATCCATGGATGGCCTAGCCGTAGATGAAACTGATCTGATTGTGAATGATAGAGAATGTAACATCCAATGTCTTAGGTCCTATTTATAACTGAAGAATGATCGATCTAATCATAGGGCATGTGAAAACATTATATGTTTTGATCCATGCTCTTGGTTTGTCATAGTTATCTTGATAAAGATCATGTAAGACCGAAAATTCCTCAGTGATCACATTCTCGCCACAGGCGGGATCTATGAGTATCCCATTAATGGACTTCTCATAAATACATCCAGCTATGTAGAGAGGACCATCAAGAAGATTCAAAAGAATATATTTAGAAGAGAAAGTAATATCAAGATTCTTCTTAGTTTGGCCCTTACGAGGGATGACATCTATTGCTCCCACCATTTCATCCATAGGATTAATAGAGGCTGTATGTGAAATAGGATCAGGATGTTCAGTCTCTTTATGAACAATCATCACATCATTGTTTTGAGTTTCACTGGATTTGACAAATGACAAGTTATGTTTAGGCATGGGATTGGTAAAAATTTGAAATTTTTGATTGGGTGGGGCAATAGACGTATTGCCTTTTGCATTAACATTTGAAATGGATAGATGACCAAAATCAATGAGGTCTTGCACTATGTGTTTAAGATGCTTACATTGTTCTATGTCGTCCATTTTTTCTACGATAATGGCAATAGGCATTAGGCTGAAAGGTTGGAGGTAGAGGTTTAGTTGTATCTAATGGTTTAATATGAGGTAAAGAAATAATTTGTTGCTATATAAGTTGGGTCATGGTGTTATGAAGGGTGTTTGGTAGTGATGTAAACTATGATTTTGGATCTCCATAACTATAAGGTATTGCGGATTTAACAACTGCTACTTGGTTGTTGACAGGTTGAGGTGGTTGTTGAGGAGGGGGTTTGAATTGTAAAAACCCTTTGTTTGGCTTGTGAAATGGTTGTGAATTGTTTGAAGTGTTAGGTTCAAATTTCTCAATTCGGTGGGAAGTGGAGTTTGCATTGCGACTACTAACCAAATTGTGATAATCGCAAAGGGCTATGCATAAGTGCATGAAAGAAGGAAATTTCATCATGGTCAATTTATCCTGAATGTGAGTTTGCAAGATATCGATAAACATCTTTTGGAGATGTGAATCAGGAACCTTGACATCTACTTGAGCATATAATGACTGATAGTGTGAAATGAAATCAATTACTTTTTCATCTGCATTTTTTTTACATCTCATTAAATCAGCCATTGTATTTTTGGGAGTCATATGGACTTGGAAATGACTTATAAAGGCATCAAAAAGTTCATTAAATGACCGAATTGAATGATTGGGTAAAGAGGAAAACCAATCCAAAGTAATATCATTTAAAGTCCTAGGAAACATTTTAGCTAACAGTTTATTGTCAAGGAAAAAATCACTGCATAAGGATGTATAGGCATTGACATGATTATTAGGGTCTCCTTTTCCTCTGTATTTCTCAAACCTAGGCATCTCAATTCCTTGTGGCATTAGTACTCTTAAGATTTTCAAAGGTAATGGGCTACTATGGACATAATGCGTGGGTGTGTTGGCATATGATGGTTGTGGACATGATTTTTGGTTGTCTGTGTTGTCATTGATTGCAACTAAAGTCTTCAATTTAGTCCACAGTATCAGTTATGATTGTACCAGAAAAAGATCTATGTTTTCATAGTTTATCGGCTGAATGAGACATCCGGTTAGTTTGTTGATTCGGTCATGTCACCAGATCATCATTTTGTTGTGTGGATCTGCAAAGAAGGTTTCCCAACACATATCTTACTCTACTGAAGAAGTTTTGTGGCATTACTACTATCATAGCTCAAATTAAGAGGTTCAGTGGTATAACTCATTATCTATTCTTCTCTTGTGGCCGACATGTTCAATATCTCAGAGAGCGGATGTATATGGAGTAAATGTTTTGTTATTTTCCTATGTTTGAACCTTTGTTTGGGTCCCTACTATGAGTTTAGCTGACTTATATAGGTGCCCACTAAATTATGACTTATGATTTTGGGTTGAATCAAGGAAAGCTATTATATTTTGCTTCAAGCTGACATATAGTGACATTGGTGATAGCAGATATATGAAGAAGATTGGTACTCCATCTTTGTTGCAAGAATGTGAAAAATGTGTGTATGGCAAGTGTGTGTGTGGTATTTATGCAAAAAATTTGTATAGTACTGTGATCCTACATCAGAAAGTCATCAAGCAAGTTGCTATATGTGTTGCAGGAAGTCTTTTGTTAAAGTACATAACAAAACATGAAAATGAGTGTGATCAGAGAGTAGATTGTGTGCTTCATTGGAACTAAACTCTGGCATTTGAAGATGTTGTCCCATCAGTTCAAATTTTGTAGCAACATTATATCATATGTATTGTAGGCAGTGAGCCTCTATTTTGTTGAGCAGTGAGCTCTAAGTAGTGAGCCTAAATGCCAGTGCATTCCCCTTTTATCTTTACTTTTAACAGAGTAAAAAATTTGTGGATTAATCTCCATAGTGGTTTTTCCCCTAATAGGATTTCCACGTAAAAATATCTGGTGTTATGGTGTTCATTATAGTGTGGGCATGTTTTTATCTATCTTATGCTACTGATACTACATAAAGTTCATATCTTGCAGTAGATGGTTTTTAAATTTAATATGAATAGTAAAATTTGTTGAAAACTGATTCACCCCCCCTCTTAGTGTTCCCTGCATCCAACAATTGGTATCAGAGCAAGGTTCCTCTTCTAAATCCTAACAACTTGAGGTGGATCCGGTGATTACAATGGATGCTAGTGGTCTTCAACAACAATTGATGGTGACACTTGATGATCTTGATCAATCCAAAGTAGAAGTGATGGAACTCAAAGCAAGTATTGTAGATGCTGAAAAATTCATTCAATCATTGAAAAGAAAGATAAGTGATTCAAGAGAAAAGAGGAAGGAACTATGTGATCAGCTGAAGCAAAAATAAAATAAAGGCTCAGATGATGTGCATGTAAATCAAACCCTAAAAGAGATAACATGAAAATGTGAGAAGCTGGCCAAGGATAATGAAACCCTAAAACTTGAAATGGAATTAGTGGTGATGAGGTTTACTAAAGAAACTAAGCAAAGAAAGAAGAATGAGGAAATCCTAGCCCAGTCCTTGAAGGATAAAACTGCAGAATGCATTAGAATTAACAATGGATTCATTCAACTGGAAATGGAACTACTACAATCCAAAAGTAATGGGAAAGAGCTTGAGAGACAATTAGTAATTCTCACAAATGAGCTGGCTACTGCAAATGAATTCAAAGAAAAAATTAAGATGAGCTCCACCAAGCTTGAAGAAATAACTAAAAGTCAGAAATATATAAATGATAAGCGGGGTCTTGGTTATGAAGAAGGAAAATATTCCGGATCTAATTAGAAGAATCTTGAAAAGAAGAACAAAGGAAGAAGACATCTGGTAAGGCAACTTAATGGTCAAAGATTTAATGGATATTGCTTTGCTTGTAATAAATTTGGACACATGGCTTCTTAGTGTAGAAAGATAAGTCCTAGCATTTTATCATTTCTTGGTCAATGTTTTCAATGCAAGAAGTTTGGTCATAAAGCATTAGAATGTAGAAGAATAATTGTTAATACAAGTAATATTAGATGCTATGCCTATGGAAGATTTGGGTATATTTCTAATCAATGTAGGGCAAGTGGAAATCAATGGAGAGGCTGGTATAGACAGAGAGGTCTAGTATGATTTAATTGTAACAATCTTGGTCATACAACAAAATTATGCTGGAACAAAAATATGAATAAAAGAAGTTCAAATTATCAAAGAAATATTTCTCAAAAAGACAACAAAGGTAAGAAAAAAGCTTTTGTGGAAGAGATAAAAGATTAGATGAAAAAGACATGGCTGAGAAAAACCAAATCCAATGATGGGAATAAGCCTGCACCAGAAGCCTCGATCGATAGCCCTTCTGGTAACTGATGTTAGGCCAATGGCCTAGGGGGAGTTTTTCATGAAAAATCTCTTATACCCCCTTGTGTATTGGAAGTGTCAGATTAGTGGATGTTGTTAGTCGTTGAGTCTCAAAAGGAAGTATTGGAATTCATATAATGAACTGGAAGAAATTGAAATAATCTATAGCTAAATCTTTCACCTACTGTCTGAATCTATTGTGTCACCAAAAATTCTAGGGCAATGCATTTAATGCGTCAAAAGTGAAAGTTAGCAAAGTTATATAAGGGAATTTTGAACTTCATTTTATGCACATTGTATTGAAGAAGAACAAGCTCGTTGGCTTTTTTCTGCTCATCTCAAAGGATCGAAAGGATCTTGGGTAGCAAATCTTAAGGTATTTCCATTAATCATTATCTTTTTGAATTATGTGGTTGTCTGTTCAGAATATAATCATGAAGCAAATCAAAGGTGTCGTAACCCTAGATGAGTATAATAGTTAGAAGATTAGGGATATGCAAAATTTGTTGTCGCTCCTGGATTGCAAAAGGACTGAAGGATCTAAACATAGAAATCTAGATATTTGGTGCAAGTTCCCTCATTTTGTTAATACAGATATTGTTCAGCTTTTCTTGAATAAATTGGATTGTGACACCATTACATTGGACAAATTGTATCAAATCACTAAGGACGTGATCGAGAATCTAACTGGACTATGTAAAGATGGTGACATTCCAAAGAAAAAGTCAATTAGAAATGTGGAATTCAAAACCCTAACCGGAATCAGGGGAGATCAAAGGGCACTGATAATTTCATCAATCAAGGACTACCTAACCAAGTATGTGGCTTATGGGATTTCATATAAAATCTATTTCAGGAACCGCGAGGGATCAAATTTGGGTGGTGCTACTTATATTGCTCATAAGATGATTATTGAAGGTGAGAAATTTGATTTGTGTAGCCTGTTGAAAGAACAACTGATGGAAAATGTCCAGTTGACTAGGGACATTGACTATTCTTTCAGGTTTGGTAATTTGGAAACATGCATTTTAATGTATTTTTTGAATTTTCTGCCATTAAAAGATAATGTGGTATGGAAAGAGAATATACCTATTTGCAAACAAATATTCAATCATTACAACTCCTTTGAGAATTGTGAACAAGTATATGATAGTTTCTTTAGAAAAGTATTAATGAGATTTGGAGAAGGTGGTGCTTCACTCCCAGCAAGAATAACTAAGATTGGATCATCTTTTGGGAAGGGAGAGAAAGATGATAAAAGGAAAAGAGTTTTAGATGATGTGACTCCTTCTACACTTAGGCCCGCAAAGACTAAAAATAAAGAAATAAGTCAAGTGGTTGTGGACATAAAAGGGTGAATCTTCTGAAGAGTATATTCCGCGAGATTCTCCAAAACCAGTTGAACCAAAAGATGTTGCTTTAGACAGTGATGAGGAAGAAGCTTTGTTTAAATCTAAAATATTAGAGATCATTCACAGAGAGAATGGCATACAAAAGGTGTCTAAAATGTGGTTAGACAAACCATATTTTGAGCAGGATCTTATTGAAAACACTTTAGCAAGATTCTGTGGACAATAATGCGGAGTTGGGAAGCTTAAAAAATATTCTCCCAGATGAAATGCTTGAGTGTGTGAAGATTGCTATGGAGTTTGTGCCCTCAGAAAGAAAATAAGAAGAGATAATTTCTCACCTAAAAATGCAGTTTAGCTTATCTCTCTCAAAATTGAAGAAGAGGATGAGTGAATTAAGATAGTGCATCAATTTTGTAAATAACATCTTCAACTACTGCCTGAAGTGGCCCCATGTGATAGGGAAGTACAAAGATAAACTTGAGGAAATTGAGAGTGAGTTAGTTAAAATTGGAAAAGACTATAGTATGCTCCTAGAATCAAATGGAGACATGAAGAAGAAGGTTAGAAATTTATAGGCTAAGCACGCAAAAGTTCTTCATACTAAAAATTTTCTCACTAACACATTCTGGAAGGTTAAGGATATAACTAAAGGTAGACTGGAATAGATGGTTGAGATTCTCAGATTAGGAGAGCAACTGCAACAGGAAATCACTATTCCTGAGCACCTTAATCAAATCATCAATAGGACATCTGAGAACAATAGCCTGATTATTTCCATTGGATTTACTGTGGATTCCTGGAAGAAATTCTTTCCTGAAATGAAAGCTAAATATAAGATAATCTTCTAAATTTTTGAAGAATGAAGTAAGGGATAATACAGTATTTTAAGAAGTTAAAAAAAAGTGTAGAGTGGATGTCATAAAGTTTTGTCATTGATGTCAAAGGGGGAGACAATGGAGTGAAAAATTTCCTTGCATCTTTAGGGGGAGTAGCAATTTTTATATAATACTTTTTGAGTTTTGGGAACTTAGTAAAATTTTCACTAAGTGTTGCTATCAATTCCAAAGGGGGAGATTGTTGGCATATGATGGTTGTGGACATGATTTTTGGCTGCCTATGTTGTCATTGATGGCAACTAAAGTCTTCAGTTTGGTCCACAGTATCAGTTATGATCGTACCGACAAAAGATCTATGTTTTCATAGTTTACTGGTTGAACAAGACATCCAGTTAGTCTATTGATTCAGTCACCTCACCGGATCATCATTTTGTTGTGTCGATCTGCAAGGAAGGTTTCCCAACACATATCTTACTCTGTTGAAGAAGTTTTGTGGCATTACTACTATCATAGCTCAAATTAAGAGGTTCAGTGGTATAACTCGTTGTCTATTCTTCTCTTATGGCCGACATGTTCAATATCCCAGATTGCGGATGTATATGGAGTAATTTTTTTGTTATTTTCCTATGTTTGAACCTTTGTTTAGGTCCCTACTATTAGTTTATCCAACTTATATAGGTGTGCACTAAATTATGACTTATGATTTTTGGCCGACTCAAGGAAAGCTATTATATTTTTCTTCAAGCCAACATATAGTGACATTGGTGATAGGTGATATATGAAGAAGATCGGTATTCCATCTTTGGTGCAAGAATGTGAAAAATGTGTGTATGGAAAGTGTGTGTGTGGTATTTATGCAAAAAATTCTGTATATTATTATGAGCCTACATCATAAAATCATCAAGCAAGTTACTGTATGTGTTGCAGGAAGGCTTCTATTGAAGTGCAGAACAAAGCATGAAAAGGAGTGTGATAAGAGAGCAGATTGTGTGCTTCATTGGAACTAAACTCTAGCATTTGAAGATGTTGTCCCATCAGTTCAGATTTTGTAGCAACATTCTATCATATGTATTGTAGGTAGTGAGCCTCTATTTTGTTGAGTAGTGAACTCTAGGCAGGGAGCTTGAATGCAAGTGCATTCCCCTTTTATCTTTACTTTTAATAGAGTAATTTTTTTTTGGATTAATCTCCACCTTGGTTTTTCCCCTCACAGGGTTTCCACATAAAAATATTTGGTGTTATGGTGTTCATTATAGTGTGGGCATGTTTTTATCTGTCTTATGCTGTTGATATTGCATAAAGTTCATATCTTGCAGTAGATGGTTTTTAAATTTAATATGGATAGTAAAATTTGTTGAACACTGATTCACCCCCCTCTTAGTGTTCCCTGCATCCAATAGGGTGGTGCAGTTTGGTTTTTGTTTATGGTAGATATTTATTGTTGCATAGAAGAAACAATTTGGGAGAGTTTTGTAATAAGAGGATCAGTGTAAGTGGTATGAGGTGGAAGAGAGAATGGTGATGGAGTATATGTAATGTTGGGACAAGTGAAGGGTGCACTAATTTATGAGTGAAGGTAGTGGAGGATGGAACATTCAATTCCACAAAAGAACTAGGAATGCTAGTGGAATAGTGAAAGAAGGAGTCACCTGACTAACTTGTTGCATGGTTGTTGTAACTTGAGGAGTGGTATAGGTAGGTATGGATGCTACAGTTGAAGGAGGAGGAATGTGAGATCCTCTTTGGCTAACCACATTGTTTGCTGGTTGAGATGTGCTAGAGGTGGAAGAAGCATTTTTTTGGTATATCTCAACAATTTGTTTCATAAAATCTAAGCCCTCATCACTTTCAATATTTCGATGGATGTTGTCTATAACAGGAATTGCAGTGGTTGAAATTTTTTCAAGACACAAGTTTTGTTGTAAATATGCTAAATCCTCATGAATGTTAATTACTTTTTCTTGCAGAATGTGAGCATTTGATGTATCAAAATGCATTGTATGTGAAGGTAATAGTGTAATAGTGGTAGTATCCATGCCTAATGCACCATTTTCCATACCAGGAGTAGGAGTCGAGACAACCCAAGGTCCACAACAAGTGTGTTATCGTGGAATGCCATGAGTCAGGAACTTCTTCTCACTAAAGTATTATCAAAGGGCACCAAACACTAATATAAATACCACAAGAGGTGGAATGGATGAAAATGAAATGCAATTTAGGAATAATAAAATGCAAATAACAAAAATTCTGAAAACTAAAATAGAAATGCAATACCAGGAAACAAAAATGCAGAAAATACCCATAAAATACTAGAAATTACAGTGCAAAATGTGCAAAAGGACTAAGTCACCCAGTGTGGCGATTTAATCCCAATGATTTTTTTGAGATTTTTCAAAAATTTGAAATGCAATTTTATGTCTTTCAGATGCACAGATGCAACTATAGTATGAAAATGCAAAATTTTTGTTGTTTTCAATGCAAAAATGCAAGCTATTTGAGCTTTTCACTAATGCAATTTGGAAAACCCTAGGATGCAATTTAATCAATGCAATATCAAATGTAATGTAAATAAAACCTAGGATGCACTTCAAATAAGAAATGAATATGTTCAAAAGTCAGGTTCACCAAAATGTGGACAATGATTTTGGATTTCCCAACTACTTTAGCTCCTTTTAGGGTTTTTCACCTAAAAGAAGAAAGGAATGGGGTCCAAAATGCAAATGCCTACACTCAAGATTAATGTAAATGAAATTTAAGATGTCTAATTATGATGTATTAATGCACGGATCTGAAAATAAAATGATTTAATGATGCAAAACCTAAGAAATGCAAAGTGCTGGAAAACACATTGTGATATGCAAAAACACCTGATAATGCAAGTAAATGATGAAATAACTTAACAAAATTGGAGAGATGCACTTAGAATCTGAAATTTGATGTGGAGAGATTCTGAAATCCTAAAAAATTGACTAAAAATGTTGACTGGGACACTTACGCTAGGCTGGGTGACTTAGTCCCAATTTAGGGAAAAACTTGTCAGAACAAGAATTTGCCAAATGGGTATCCAAAAATGTAGAAACCACTTTTCAGGCCTGGTAGTGGGACTAATCTTCCATTGATGGTGACTTAGTCCATCTACGTATTTTGAGAATCTCAAGATAGGATCTTGTAGCTTCAGGTCTGCACTTGCTTTTTTGACAGGTGTCCGGTCTTGATTCCACAAAAATTAGGATAAAAAGGGTCTCCAAGCTTGAATTATGGTTATGCTGATTTAAATAGCTTTGATGAATTGTTGACCACTTTTTGACACCTATTTCTTTGAAAAATCTACCTACAAAGTCCACAAACACACATGCAAAGAGGGAAAAATGGTTAAGGGTTAGAGTATAGGGATTTGCCTTGGTCAAATCCCACTTTGGTAATCAAACCCTAGATAATGAAATGAAACGGAAAGAGAATGATAAATAAACACCATGCAATTTCATAAACTTACCAAACCCTTGGTATGTAAACATGAAGATATGCAATGAAGGGCTCCTATGGATGACTTGATTGTGCTTAGAGTGCTTGAATGCTTGAGAACGATTAAGTTAATTGCTTGAGTGAATGCTTGAGTGAATTAGGTGAAAAAACGAGAGGAAAAACCCTTAATTATATTTTATCTTTACTAAATTTCTTGAAAATAACACATCACAGGCCGACCTCAAGGGTTAGAGAATGAAATCCTACCAGAAAATTGAAATAATTTTGAGTTTTGTGCCAAAAAGGACTTAGTCGCCCATATTGGCAACTTAGTTCCACTTAAGAAAATTAAGTGGATGTTAGGAATTAAAGGGCATTAAATGTGATCTAATGGGAATGTCCTCAAAAACACACTTAAGAGGGGCCATAACGTGTATTAAGGGGTCATTTAAACATGAGAAAGTGTTGAATTAGTGATGAAAAGTCTAGAAAAGCGTGAAAGTGGGTTACAACACTTTACAACAATTTGAAATAAGACTTGGTAAGTGGTAAAAAGGGGATATTTAGGTGAATTATGATGAAAGGGTCCTAGAAAAGTGTGAAAGTGAGTTACAACACTTCATAACACCTTTACAAGACATCCTAGAAGTCTTAATGATTCACAAGGGTCTAAGACCTAATGTGAATGTGTTGACCACATTACAACATTAAATCTAGGAAAAATCAAACCAAAGTCCACTAGGAGGGCCTAAACATGAGAAAGTAGAAGGGTTACTTTTTCTGTTTCCACAACTAGGTAATGGTATGTTCACATGGACTAATAGGAGATGTGGGGAGGGATTTATCTCTTAGAGAGTTGATAGATTTCTAGTCTCTAGTTTTTGTATTGGTAGCAATTAGCTTACTAGTTCAAACATTTTGGATTGGAGAGATTCAGACCATTGGCATATTAAAGTGGCAGTGAATGAGAGGAGCATTTCAAAGAACCCAACCTTTAAATTCCAGCTGATGTGGTTGCGTAAGCCAGCCTTGCAAGATCTCATGAGAGAGTAGTGGAGGATAGGCTCTCCTAATAATGGTATTGCTATGTTTTCCTTTATTAAGAGGCTTTAGTTTGTGAAGTATCAGCTCAAGAAATTGAATAGGAAATATTTTGGGAATATTTTTGTCAAATTCTGCCACCCAACATTGATTGGATACCATAATGCGATGTAATAGAGATCAAGGGATTACTAAGGAATCTCTTATTGAGGAAGCAAAAGCTAAGGAGTTTGCAGAATGGGAGCTGAGGGAAGAGATCTTTTGGAAACAAAAGTCTAGGATTGACTAGCTATAGGAAGGAGATAGGAACACAATTTTCTTCTTCAACTTTGTTAAAGCCAAAAGACATGGTAATTTTATTTCCTCTCTTGTGTCTTCTCATGATCAAAAATTATCCTTGCTTAAGGATATTTTGCAAGAAGCTATTCAGTTTTACTCTTCTTTGTTCAGAGAGGATTCTCCTTAGGTAGAGGTGGAAGAAAATCTCATTTTGGATTACATTCCCTTTGTTGTTCCTCTTGAGGCAAAGGACATGCTTATTAGTCCCATCCTATTGGAGGAGGTCAAAGAGATAGTGTTTAAGATGATAAAAGGAAAGGCACTTGGTCTAAATAGCTTCGTGATAGAATTTTTTTAAGAGTTCTGGGAAATTATCAAATATGATCTATTGGATGTGGTGCAAGAATCATAGAGTAGCAAATAGATGTTGAGGGTAATGAATTCTACTTTGCTAGCTCTTATTCCTAAAAGGGAAGGGGCTAATTCTCTTGAACAATTTAGGCCAATAACCTTGTGCAAGGTGCTTTATAAAATCATCTCTAAGTTGATGATGGAGAGGCTTAAGCCATGGCTCCCTACTATTGTTTTAGAATAATAGGGAGGCTTTGTTTTTGGCAGGAAGATCTTGGATGGGTTGGTGGTTGTTGCTGAAGCTATTCATTCTATGGAGATTTCTAAGAAGGCCATGTTAATTAAGCTACATATGGCCATAGCCTATGACTAAGTGAAATGGGATTTCCTCCATAAGGTGATCACTACTTTTGGTTTTGGGGAAGACCAGATCAATTGGGTGATGAGTTGTGTTTCATCCCCCCTATTCTATTTTGTTTAATGGTGAGCCCACCTCTTTGTTTGGGGCCTCTTGGGGCCTCTTCTAGGATGAAACCTCATCTCCTTATCTTTTTATTATTATGGGTAAAGGACTGGGGTGAATCTTGAAAGCCCATGTGGGGTAGGGTTTAATACAAGGTTGGAATTGGGGTGATGGGTTGCCTCCTCAATCCCACTTATAGTTTGTGGAAGATATGGCTTTGTTGGGTGTTTCTAATACCCGAGAAGCAACTAACATCAAGAGGGCTCTGGATATCTATTTGGCTTCTCCTAGTCAGAAAATTAATGAAGATAAGTCTTTTATTTTATTCTTTAATACCCTCCTCTTATTTAGTCAAGAATTTCTCATATTTTGTGCTTTTAGATTAGTTATCTTCCTTCTGTTTACCTAGGAATTTCTCTCTTTATTGGCCCTTTTCCACATGGGACTTGATAGGTGGTGTTGGAAAATTTTTGGGAGTAGGTTAGTCATTGGACCTACTATTGGTTGTCTCTTTTTGGGAGAGTTTTGCTACTAAAATATGTAGTTCAATCTCTTTCTCTTTACAAGTGCATGGTGTAGATTGATCCAACTAGCTTCATCAAGGAATTGGATTCCTTATCATAAAAATTCTTATGGGCTGGTAATCTAGCCTTGTTGAAGTGGAGTTTGGTTAAGTGGGCGGATGTTTGCAGACCTCAATAGTTTGGGGGTTTGGGCCTACTGTGGGCTTCTCTTACTGGATAGGCCTTAGCAGCTAAGCTTTATTGGAGATGGTGTTCTAATTAGGATCAAGCTTGGGCTAGAATTATTTCCTCAAAATATTTGAGGGGGTTGGCTAGGGAAGATGTGCCTAGAGTCCCATTGGAGGGTAAAAGTTCTATGATTTGGAAAACTCTTAAAAGGGGAGCTAGGTTAATCAATCATGGTTTGTTTTGGATTTGTAGCAGAGGATTTGAAGCTCTCTTCTAGTTTGATTCTTGGGATGGTTATCCCCTGATCTTATCCTCACACTCAAATTTGTATAATCTTTCTCTTTCCTTTCTTGAAGTTGGATAGTCTTAGGTGGAAGACTTTAAGGTTGTAAAGTGGCTGGGGTAGGTTGAGGTTTTGAAGTGGAAGGATATTCAAGATTTTCCTTTAGGGGTCTCAAAGGAGTACTTTGTTGAGCTATCTCATATTTTGGTTGGTAGAGCTTCTAGTTCCTTGCAGAGGAATGGCATTTTGACTTGAAGCTTGAATCCTAGGGGGGTCTACTTGGTGGCAGTGGGGTATCAGGAGATAGATAGGAAAAATCATGATGGGGATGATGTTCCTTGGTGGAAGTATGTGCAGAAAAAACTTGCATGACCCAAGTGCAACTTTTTCCTTTGATTAGTTTCTCATAACAAGTGTCTCACTTGGGATAATATTCAAAATTTGGGTTTTTAGGGACCTTCTATCTATTCTCTATGCGAGAGTAGTGAGGAATCTTCTTCACACTTGTTATTTCAGTGTGGTTATTCGAGGAGTATTTGACACCTTTGGTGGGAGCTTTGGAGGAAGAATTGTGTGCATGCTTCATCTTTGGTTGAGTTTTGGAAGGTGTTAGGGAGACCTCCTAACAAGTCTATTTGGCTTCAAGTGGTGTGGATTTTGGGACCTTCTTGCATTCTTTAGCATATTTGGTTGGAGAGGAATCAAAGGATCTTTAAGGGAGAGGGTTTGGCACCTCGTTTGGTCTAGTAGCAGGTTCTTGGCATGATCCAAGAAATAATTCAAGCTAGGTGTGAGGTGGATATCCCTCAAGATCCTAGACAGGTGGTGGTGATGCAGGGACTGGGTACAGTTGGTGGAGGTTCAAGGAAGGCTAGTTGCAGTGGTAGGCGGTCTACCAATGGGAAGATCCAACAAGAAGGAAGATGGTTTCCATCTCTTGCGGGTGTCTTGAAGATAAATATTGATGGATCTTCTAGAGGTAATCCTGACTATGCTGGAGTTGGAGGTGTTGGTAGGGATGATTTGGGATATTCCCATTTCTTCTTTTTCTAGTTTGTAGGGGCACCAAAGCAATAAACTTATGGAGGTTTCAAGTGGTGTGGATTCTAGGACCTTCTTGCATTCTTTGGAAAATTTAGTTGGAGAGGAATCAGAGGATCTTTAAGGGAGAGGGTTTGAAAACTCATCTGGTCTAGCAGTGGGTCTGTGGCATGATCCAAGAAATAAATCAAGTTAGGTGTGAGGTGGATATCCCTCAGGATCCTTGAGAGGTGGTGGTGATGCAAGAACTAGGTATACTTAGTGGAGGTTCAAGGAAGGCTGGTTCTAGTGGTAGGTGGCCTACCAGTGGGAAGATCCAACAAGAAGCAAGATGGTTGCCACCTCCTATAGGTGTCTTGAAGATAAATACCAATGGCTCTTCTGGAGGTAATCCTGACTATGCTGGAGTTGGAGGTGTTGGTAGGGATAATTTGGGATATGCCCATTTATTCTTTTTCTAGTTTGTAGGGGCACCAAAGCAATAACCTTATGGAGGCCTTAGCTATCCTTATTGATCTGGAAAAGGGATGTGCTTAGGGATGGTGCAAGAACATATGTGAATCTAATTCATTGATTTATTGACCATGTTGAATAAGAGTGCCTTGGAAGGTGCAAATTGGTAGTTGGATTATGTGATCCAACAAATTCTTTGGATTAGTTCTTCATTAAATTTAGTATCCTTTATCCATGCCCCTAGGGAGTGGAATAAAGTTGTTGATTGTTTGGAAAAATGGGGTTTTGAGCATAGGGTAATTGGCATGTTGACAGCTGAGAGCAACTTTCCTTTGACTGTTCCTAGAGGTTGAAGCAAATGCTTTAGGAGGATAATAATAGCTCTTGACTGGGTTCCAGTGGAATGGTAGACTTTGGTCTATTGTAAGCTTGGTTATGCTTTGTTGGATGTTCTTGGTGGACCTTGTTGTTTGGGTCCTTTCTCTTTGTATTTTTTCCATCTTCTAATTGATTGAATAAAATTTTACCCCTTTTAAAAAAAAAAATCTATAATAAAATTAATTAAATTATAGTAAAGAAATAACTCTATAGTAAAAAAAATCAAAGACACAAAACAATGAAGTAAATAAAATAACTCAAAAGTAAAATAAAGTAACTTGTGTGAATAGAAATTAGTTTTATGTTGATGCATTTATCTATAATAAAAATGAAAAAGTCCACAATATCCTAACCACCCCATCCCACAAAGAATACACATATGGTTTAGTAGATACTCATACGGTTTGTAAAAAAAAGTATGTCTGTTTTATTTTTCATGATAATGTGGCTTCATAAAGACAATCTTTATTAAGGTTCGTGTATTCTCAATGAACACAATTATGATAATAGATATAGAGTAAAATTATTATCCCATTACAAGAGAAACCTTTTTAATTAAAATTGCATATAACAATTTTATATAAAATGCATATAGGTGTGTTTGACGTAGAAAACATTTGTAGTTGGGTTTTGAAAAATTAGACAATCACTATCAAGTAGTGGAAGTGAATTGTTTGTTGTCTCTATTAGACGTAACTTCAAAGATTAGAGGTGTGACCAAATATTGAGGCCTTCATGATGGTAATTTCTCAACTACTTGTGCATCAAGAAAGTGTGGAAAATCAAGGAATTGAATGTATTTATGTCTTCAATGTGATTCTTATAAATTGTTAAAACATGACAATAAAATTACATTTAGGCTCTTAAATCGTATAAATGAACTAACTTATATACAATCCAACATATTTAGATGAATCTATGTTCAAAAATTTTGAACAAAATAAATTTTATGCAAGTTTATAAAAATTTATGGTATAATGTCCCCTTTTCAATCAATCTATGTTTGTGGAACAAAATCCCATTTCCTATATTCAACAAGATAAGCCCATTTTCTAGTTGTATCTCCAAGTACCTTGTAGTGTGGCAGACTTTTAGAGTTTCAAATTTCCTTATCCTATCATGCCTTCTTGCCTAAGTTTTACTTTTCTTTGGTTCCCACTAGACTTTCAAACTTCTCTATCCTATCATCTCTTTCCTCCTAACTACCCTTCCATTATATTCATTAGAATTCATCTCACCTACATGCCTCTCTCTTGAACCTCTCTCTTGTCCTTTTCTTTGTTAAAGTTTCAAACTTGTCCCTACCAGAATGGATCCTCTACCTAAACTCTAATCCTCAACAAGTAATAAGAGTCATGAGGTACCTCCAATCCTCAAACTTTGGTCCATTCTCACAATTTTTCATTGTCATTCCTATCTACCCCTACATAATTGAGAGAGTCATTATGATTATTTTGACATTACAACTAGCATTGAAAGGATTTTCCCATCCATAAAAAATGGTCAAATCTCAATGGCATGGATTCACACATGATTTCAAATAAGGGATGAAGAA
This sequence comes from Sequoia sempervirens, assembly GCA_007258455.2. Taxonomy (NCBI): domain Eukaryota; kingdom Viridiplantae; phylum Streptophyta; class Pinopsida; order Cupressales; family Cupressaceae; genus Sequoia; species Sequoia sempervirens. The sequence goes on along the minus strand of VDFB02379711.1, from coordinate 24,456,105 downwards.
GGAAATTTAAATCTTAAGCAAGAAAAATAATAGTTGTTTTTTGTACTCCTCGACTAGTCATCTAATCCTTAGGTATCATTAATGTGATGGTTGCATCTATAGCCACCCATGGTCTTGGCATAGGTCTTAGCTAAATGTTATCTTGGTGAGATTTCATACTTGTCATTCATGTCTTCCCCAAGATATTCAAATGCACTTAAGTATATCATACCAAATTTTCATTATGAGAATTATAAATGATTAATCTACACAAATCCTAGTGAATATTGCTAAGAATCACATACAATTTAGAGGTGTCAAATTTGAGGATGAAAATAATCATATTTTTAAGAAACCAAACGACATAAGGTTTTTGGTTTTGTGTGTTGAAGGAAAAAACCCCTTTGGTTGATAGCATAATCTTACCTAGAGGTAACGAGTGAGCTTCAGAGTCATGAATGTCTATTGCATCAACTTCATATCATTCACTATTGGTGTGGGTCAAGCACAATAGTGTATGTTTTTGTACTTACTATAATGGTAGTATCATTAAATGTACCTAAATGTTATTTTCATTTTTATTTTAGCATATTTTAATTTATTACCATCTCAATTAATATAAGAGCTCTACATTGTATTTACAAGCTATATGTTGGAGTAATAGTGGATTATAATAGATTTCGTGCTCATTTAATATAAGGAAAAAAAATTCCTCTATCTTCTCTCTTTTTGGGTTGATTTGTGATCTAGGTAATTAATGTTTTTGGTATAAATCATGAATGGAAGTTTGGGTTCCTACTAAATCTAGTTAAAACATTCAAACCCAAATTATATTTTTTAAATAGTCATTAAGGTTAGAGGTTTGGGATTTTATAAGTTACTTGTTGGTTTGCTAGTTGTAAAGGAAATATTATTATTATTGTGTAAACCAAAATGAAATCTAGTTTTTTACCAAATCTAGTAAGTTATTTAAATTTGAGAAATATTTGTTGAAAAGTATGATTAAATATTTTTCTTTAATAGTTTAGCTCAAATTATTACGGTTGTAAGAATATGATAAAATATTTAAGCCTAAGATTTAATGGTCCAAAATATTAAATAGTTTTGGAATGGTTTGAATAATATTCACTTAATATTTAGTGTGAGACATTATAGTTGTATCAAAGATGCTAGTTAAATTAATACTTGAAAAGGGCTTGAAGTATATTTTGTATTAAATATTTACTTGGGTTATTACAATGGTATAAGAGCTTTTCTTGCCAACATATGAACCATGGGATAATTCTAGAGTTTCCTAACACATGGAATCAATGCAAATCACTTCATTGATATAGTGATATAAATATAGAAAAAAAAAAGACGAAATAAAAAGGAACCAAGATAGAATGAGCAAGTTCAAAGAAGTGGCTAGATTCATGGATAGATATCAAAATAAATTTGAAGTCGTGAGAGAAACCTTAACCTTTAAAAAATATGTCAAGGTGGTAAGGAAAATTGCATTTTACAAAAATAAAGAAGTTTCAATGATAGATAACCAAATTTTGTTGTAAGAAGAGTTCAATAGATTTTTCAAAGAATATCAAAAGTAGACAAATGACTTCAAAGCTACACTACCCTTTGAAACATTCTTAAAGGTTTCACAAAGATGGAATCTATTTAAATACCTAAGAAAGTCGATAGAGGAAGAGGATAAGTCAAAATTGAAATAAGAATAGTTAGAACTAGTGCTAAAGTATAAATCATGTTCAAGTGCCTCATGTGGGGGAAACTCAAATGAAAGGTCATAAAAGAAGGGACAATATGCATACCCTCAAATGACCACACCTACAATTGCTACAACGAAGATAAATGAAGGTGCCTTAAATGATCTAAGAAGAAAGAAGCTTTTCTTCTCTTGTAATGAACCATGGGAATTAAGCCACAAATGCCAAGGTAAAATTGATCAGTAGGAGAGTGAAAGAAATATGATAGAGAACCAAAAAGGTAAATAAGAAGCCCTAAACTAATGAAAAATTCACTTAAGTCCAATTTTCTTGAAGAAGAAAAAAAAGGAAAATTTAGAAGAGATGATTAAGAAATCAAAAAATTATGAGGAAGAAAGGAAAGGTATAATACCAGAGGAGAATGGTCTATCAAATAGACATATTATTGAGCATAATTCTATGGAAGATTCTTTAGTTGAACCTTATTTTACTACTAATTTACATTTTAGGGAGGATAAAATTGCTACAAACATCTCAAAATTTCTTAAATTTGAGAAATAAGGTAAACATGTTGATTGCTTACTTGATTATAGCTCAAGAAATATGGATTTTAGTGGGAGAATGGATTTACCGTGCCATTTTTATATCATGTCACTACAATATTTTTTTTAGAATGTTAAGTATTATAATGATGATAAAAAGGTGAAGGGTAATAAATGGAAGGGAATTATTTCTCTCCACTTCAAGAGTAGTCATGCATGATGACAAGGTACCCATATATTCAAGGAATTTTTTTAATTCATCATATAAAAAATACCATATGTTGTCATCTTGGATATTGACAACAATTAAGGGTTTGTAAATTTGTTGCCCAAGATCATTGGTAAAGATGAGTAGAATAAAATTGTAACATATGATATTAGCAATGATTGATCGAGTTTCTCTAACAAAGGATGCAGTGCTCTTGTGAGTAGACTAAAACCATATTTCAGAAAAAGTGGGAAGAAATCAAGTATTATTATTGATATAACAATCTATAAAATAGTATGGAGACATGATCCATTACAAGAAAGGTTGACTTAACATCTTTGTAGAAAGATTTCACGAAAAAGGATTTATTGGGGAGTTAAAAATGGGTAACACAATTTACAACACAATGATATAGAAATTTTGTAAATGGCTATTATATTCCATTGGTGAGTCTCTATGAAAGCATGAAAATAAGGAGTTAAGATTTATAATGGAAGGAAATATTTCATTTCTTGAAATTATCTCTAACATGGATCTTGGGGAGTATTCAAAAGAAGTATGGATATTTCTTGCAAGGGATGAACTACTTGGACAATGAGTTGTATAATGTTAGAGGATACACATTTCACCTCCTCTTATGGTGAGTGACCTAGTCTTCATTTTGGCATTCCAATATTATTAAATTGGCATAATAGGGTGCTCGATAGTATGACCCTGGGGCTAGAAGATTCTAACATGTCTTAGAGTTATAAATTGATTGTAAGCATGCCTTTATCACTCTGTGTTCCATGAAGACCAATTTGTGGTCAAGTTTCCACCGAATCCTCATGTGTAAGGAAGGTGTGCATAAAATATTTTTCACAGACCTTGTTGGGCACATAGAAATATTGTGCATGTCATCTAAATTGACTAGCACCCTAGTTTCTTACCAACTCATATCAAAGCGAGTGTCTAATGATCAGTTGAGACATTCTTTTTATAAATTTTGATTGTTTTGATATGTATATAAGTAGGAAAGGATCATGCTTGGCACCTGAATTTGATCATTGGGATTCTAGAGTAGTAAGTTCTTTTTGTAAAGGAATCCAAATATGACTGTAGGGTCATTAAGATTTTATATTGGACCATGTCATTATTTCTCAAAGAATGTAGGGGAATAAGAAAAAGATTCATTTTTTCTATTTTGGGAATTCTCTATTATATTCATTCCATTGAGAAGACTCCTTAGGTTATGCAGTAGTGACATAAGGCTTGTTAAGGTATTTCCACATATAGCAGCACCATTAACTAGCATGTCAAAGGAATGAATTCATCCATGAATTCATAGAACATAGGAAGCTTTTAACAAGCCTAAGGAGGTAATAAAATCATGCTTTATATTTACTATTTTTTTTTTCATCCTTATGTGTTAGATGCTACAAGGTATGAGTTGGAAGAAGAAATTTAGAACCTCTAATGAAAAAAATATTCTACTCATGATAGAACTAATGAGACTTAGGTAGAAAAAATAGGGTATTGAGATACATATATAAACCTAGGAGGAGCAATTGTAAGTTAATAAACACATGAAACATTGGAGGGTTGTATTTTTTCTTGAAGATATGTAGATGTTAGAATATGTCACATAGTTTGTGCATTAGAGTGAAAATAATAAGTTGTTTAAAGAAACTAGCATGAAAGGAAGAGTAACAAAAAATGAAGATTTTTCATAGGTTGGAGAAATGGGACCACAAATAAAGGGGTAGCTAGAGGGAATCTTACTTCTAGAGTCAATGATGTGTTCTAAGAATAATTACCTATTGGAAAACCATATTCAATAAATATAAAAGAGGATGAGTTTAAGATGCATGAAGGAATTAGAAATGATATTGATATTTTAGATCTAAAGCAACTCTTTAACAAACTACCAAAATTTAAACATAAGAAAATTGAAGTAAATTACATAAGTCCAACTAATCAACTTTCCTTGAGACTTGCAACATTACAAATATAAATTAAAGCATCCAAGGATGGAAAAGGTGAGATAAATCAAAGGGGTTATGGTTTTGAGTGTTTAAGAGCTAACCTAGAAGGTGTTAAAATATATTTAGATGGTTGCAATGTGGGAAAGATAGAATTATAAATCATTCTAAATAGGACTAATAAAGGGAAATTTAGAATTGATGAAGAGATTGGATCATTACACAAATATACATGGATTAATTATACCTATAATAATGTTACCAAATCATCTAAAATCTACTCATTCAGATAGAAAGGTCAAGAATAGGAGACATAAAAAACATCTAGTTTATTAGAGGAACCTACCTACAAGGGATGCCCTAGGAAAGACTCAGTGAATACTAGTGATTGTAGAGTTTTAGTCAAGAGGAGATGGAGACTTGAATTTGCATTACTAGAGGGAAATCAATTTTTAGGAAGGATAGACTTGCAATATCCCCTTTTCAATTAATTTATTTTTATAGAAAAATCCCATTTTCTATCTTCAACAAGATAAGCCTAATGAAACCTAATCACATAGATTCCAAAAGTTCTAAGTGTGGGATAATTTTTAGTCATTTTTCCAAGTGTTGTAGGGTGGTGGAATTTCAAACTTTTGGATTTCTTCATCCCAACATGCCTTCCCACCTAAGTTCAACCTTTCCTTGGTCTCCATTGCACTTTCAAACTTCTCCATCTTAGTATCACTTTCCACCTAACTTTTCTTTCCTTATTCTTTTCAAGTCATCAAACCTTATCTCACTCACATGCCTCTCTCTTGAAATTAACTATTCTCCTTTTTTTGTTAGAGTTTCAAACTTGTCCATATCAACATGTATCCTATCTAAAATCTAATCCCTAATAAGTAGTAAGAGTCATGAGGTACGTCTAACCCTCAAACTCTAACATTCTCATCTTTTTGCACTAACTAGTATTTATACTTACCCCTTGCACGACTAAGAGAGCCATTAATGACCATTTTGACACCAAGGATTTTTATTATGTAGAAATAATGGTCAACCCTTAATGGCCTATATTCACACATTATTTCAAGTGAGGAGTGAAAAAAGAAATTTAAATCTCTAGCAAGAAAAAGAAGAGCCATTTTCCTTGCATGCCTCAAACAATCACCTACTCCTTGAAGGCCATTAATTTGGTGGTTACATCTATGACCACCCATGGTATTGGTGTAAATCTTAGATATTATTTTGGTGGGATATTATACCTATCATGGATCTCTTCCCCAGTTTGTTCAAATATGTTGAAGGGTATATCTTGCCAAATTCTCATTATGAGGATTACAAATAATTAATATTCACACAAACTCCAATAAATAATACTTAGTCATGTGTTCAAGGGTATCATATATGAGGAAAAAAACCCTCGTATTTGAAGGGAACTAGAGGATAAAAACCCTTTATTTTCAAGTGTCACAGAACAAAACTCCTTTGACTAGTAGCATGATCTTACCCAAAGGTTGTGAGCGAGCTTCTGTTGGCAACACAAGGGTAGCCAACTAAGAGGGGGGGTGAATCAATTGTCACAAAATTTCAAACTTATTCAACTTATTAACCTTATTCTTAGATTTGATCAAAAACTATGAAATCATGAATGAACAACACATCAGAAACACACATAACACCAAGATTTTTACGTGGAAACCTTGTTAGGGGAAAAACCATGGTGGAGGTCAATCCACAAGATTATACCCTATTAAAAGTATAAGGAAATATGAATGGGGAATGCGCACACATTCAAGTACACTGCCTAGAGCTCACTGCTCAATTACAAAAGGAAGACACATTTTCTTACAAAAAGATTATGATTACATCCATTATATTTGAACTGAGAAAAATAGCATCTGCTAATGCCTGATTACAGTTCCGGTTAAGCTCATGAACACTTCTTCACTCTTCTTAACTCTTCTTTATACTCTGATATGCCTTCGTATGATCTAAACAATATTCGCACATAAGACTCACACACTTCACACACTCTTCTTCTCATTACATCCAAAATGATAAAAAAATCGCTTATATATATCCATAATAAGGAATTACATCGCTACAAGTCGACTTCAACAAAATAATATAAATAATATAAATAGTCGGCCGAAAACAATAAAGATTATTCATGCGAATCAACCAAGGTTGGCCATAACAAAGTGAAGACCAAAAATAACATCCTCAAACATGAACCACTTCAATTAACTACTCCTCAAAGATCCATAACACGCTACAAACACCTTGTCAGCCAAGAACATGAAAAACATGAACACGCAAGAGAAAATATTGGATCGCGAGCACAACAATCAATGCGAACGTGCAACACAGATAGAGCATGATCTAGAAACATCCATAAACATCATGAATCACTAGAGAAACATCCACAACAATTGAACTTATTGAAATCACATAATCTTCATTTAGGAACACAAATTGAAGTAATAGAAAAATTGTTAGAATACAAATCTTCATAACTTGATCAAATATTCATGCAGATCTCTGAAACTTGACATGGATAAACTAGATATACTCAAAAATAAACCCTCTAGTCCACAACCTCTGAGCAAAAACGTATGAAACTCACCTACAGACTGAAATTCACTTCACCACTGACAACTTGCAACTCTTATTATTACAATTTTCTCAATATCCTTGACATATACAACTTCTAATGCATTAATGCTAATAGTGTTGACATCAATGACAACCATATATTAGCAACACAATCGCAACATCCAACAATCTCCCCCTTTAGCATTGATGGGAACACATTATGTGAAAAACACCATCAATGCAACTTCATCTTCTTAACACTTTTCTCCTCCTTATGTTCTGACTCTTCTCTCCTCAACTCATCCACATAACTCTTCTCTTCACAAGGTTCTTCTCTCTCAATTTTTTTTCACATTACTCTTCTTCCCCTTTAACATCAATGAAAAATATCTCTTCTATACAAGCTCTGAACCACATATTTGAACATTTGAGCATCTAACTGCTCCCCTTGAGTAGCATCCACCACAACATCAATCTAGATCAAAATATGATCATGAAATGCATGGATTGATGCAATTTAATGCATCTTAGTTCTAATTAGGAGGGGTAATCACCCCTAACTTCCCTTTGAGACACTCAAAAGTATCCTTAGGCAACGACTTGGTAAAGATCTCTGTAATATGCTCCTTAGTAGGCACATACTCCAATTTGACTTCCTTTTCACTCACTTTCTCTCTCAAAAAGTGAAACTTGATAGATATATGCTTGGTCTTTGAATGCAACACTAGATTTTTAGAAATATTAATAGAACTTGAGTTATCACAGAATATAAAAATATGCTCATCATACACAACTCTGATCTCCTTCAACATCTGCTTCATCCACAGTACTTGAGTACAATTATTAGCAACAACAATGTATTTTTCCTCTACAATAGATAAAGAAATAACAATCTGCTTCTTACTTAACCATGAAATCAACTTCTTGCCCAAGAAAAATGCTCCACCACTAGTAATTTTCCTATCATTCACATCTCCTACCCAATCAACATCAGTAAAGGAACTCAAAGTAAGATCATCATCTTTAGGATACCATAGGCCAAAATAAACTGTCCCCTTCAAGTATCTGAAAATCTTCTTCACAACAATCACATGAGATTCTTTAGGGTCAACTTGAAATATTTCAACAATACATACAACATTCATGATATTAGGCCTAGTTTGAGTCAAGTAAATCAATCCACCAATCATTGATCTGTATCTAGTCTGATTTTCCTTCGGAGAATCATTATCTGTTGTCAACTTGCACCTAGTCACCATGGGTGTACCAACTGGATTTGAATCTTCCATAGAAAATTTCTTTAGTAATTCTTTCACATACTTGGACTGAGATATAAAGATCCCTTTATCTAACTGAGTGATTTACAATCCCAAAAATAATTTCATCTCTCCAATCATTGACATCTCAAACTCACTCTGCATCTCATCAACAAAATTCATGCACAAGCTATCATCTCCTCTAAAAATGATATCATCAACAAAAAATTCCACAATGAAATCTCTATTATGATCAATCTTGAAATATAGATTACTATCAGTAGTATCTTTGTTACATCCAAGCTTCAACAAGTACTTATCCAATCTGGCATACCATGCTCTAGGGGCTTGCTTGAGTCCATACAATGCTTTCTTCAATCGACAAACCATATCTCCCTGACCAGTCAATAGAAATCCATCTGGTTGTTCAACATACACCTCTTCTTCCAACTCACCATTTAGAAAAGATGACTTGAAATCCATTTGATAAACCTTGTAGTCTTTGTAAGCAACATAAGCAAGAAATAATCTCACGACTTCAATTCTAGTAATAGGGGCAGGGGTTTCTTCAAAATAAATACCTTCCATCTGTGAATGTCCCTTACATACCAGTTTCGCTTTGTTTCTAACTAATTCACCTTGCTCATTCAATTTGTTTCTAAAGGCCCATTTAGTTCCAATTACATTTTTATCCTTAGGTCTGGGAACAAGAATCTATGTATCATTCTTTTCAATCTGTTGTAGTTCCTCTTTCATTGCTTCAACCCAATGTTCATGTTTGCATGCTTCATTTACATTGTTAGGCTCAGTCTTTGAAATTAAACAATATTCTTCTACAATATTTCTCCTAGTCTGAACACCTTTGTTCTTATCACCTATGATCTGATCTTCTAAATGATTCAATCTTACATACCTTAGAGTCTTAGGGCGTTCTTGAATTTTAGGTTCTTCTGATCTCTCTTCTATACTTTCACCAATTTCTCCTTCCTCTTGATCTTCTTGATTCACCAGAATGATTTGAACTTGATTTGAAGTCTGAACTGTACTGACATTCCCATCATCTGAATCATATCCATAGGTTCTGGATGGTGTAGCTATGTCTTCATCAACCTTGAAATTTGCATGTTCAACCATTTTTTTCAATCTCTTATTGTAGCACTAGTAGGCCTTGATTTTAGTAGAATAACCCAAAAAGATACCTTCATCACTCCTAGCATCAAACTTTCCTATATCTTCATCTCTTTTGATATAAAATTTTCTTTCAAATATCTTGAAATATCTAATAGTTGGCTTATGACCTATACATAGCTCAAAATAGGTCTTACCAGTATCACCTTTGATTTGTACCTAGTTAAGTGTGTACACAATAGTACTCACAACTTCTCTCTAGTAGATATGATGAACATTTCCTTCCAACATCATAGTTCTAGCAGCATCTAGAAATATTCTGTTCTTCGTTTCCACAACTCCATTTTGCTAAGGGGTCAGCAGTGTAGATAATTGTCTCTTTATTCCATGTTCTTCACAAAAAGAATTAAACTCACTAGAAGTGAATTCACCACCTCTATCTGATCTCAGACATTTAATCTTCAAACCTGTCTCTATCTCAACCATAGCCTTAAAGATCTTGAACTTTTATAGAGCTTCAAATTTCTCCCTTAAGAAAGTAGCCCACATCATTCTTGAATAATCATCAATAAGCAACATGAAGTACCTGTATCCTTGTAAAATTCTGACTCTAGAAGGACCACACAAGTAAGTATGCACAAGATCTAACAATCCATTTGAATTATGTTGTTTGCTTCGAAATGAAATTCTAGTTAGCTTTCCTAATTGACATTCCTTGCATATGGAATTAGTAGGTTTCATCAACTTAGGAAGATCTCTCACAGCCTTAGTAGAACTTATCTTGACAATATTATCAAAGTTAACATGACACATTCTCCTATGCCACAACCAACTTTCATCAACTTGAGCAATCAAGCAACTTTTACTAGCAACAATCAGGTGAAAGATATTACTTCTTATTTTTGTACCTGATGCAATCACAATTCCATAGTTTCCCAATATTTTGCACTTTCCATCCTTGAACTAAAGATTGTATCCCTTATGAACCATCTTTCCAACACTTGAAAGATTACGCTTCAAACCTTCCACATACAAGACATCTTCAATATTATTCTTACCATCAAGATAAATGTATCCTCTTCCATGGATCACACCAGCTTTATCATCACCAAATCTCACAACACCACCACCATACTTTTCCAAGCTCACAAACTTACTTTTATGTCCTGTCATATAATGAGAGCAACCATTGTCAATTACCCATTCATCTTTCTCTTCAACTCAAGCAACCAGGGCTTTCTCCACATTTGTACAACTAGTAGATTCAGTAGACACAAGATTATTTTCCTTGATAGCAATAAATACCCATTCATCCTCACTCCCATTTCCTTTATCAGATTCATCATCTATCACACCTTCATCAACAACATAATAACACTTCTTTTGAATTTTAGGCTTTTTATGTCTTGACTTAGAAACTCTTTAAGGAAAACTTGATGCAAAATTACCTATCTTATTGCAAGAGAAACATTTAATAGGAAACTTCCCTTTATACTTACCTTATCCTTTGGCTTCTCTTTTCACAATTAGTGCTTCCAACTCTTCTAGCTCTTTTTCTTCTTCTTCCATCTATTTCATTTCATCCTCATACTTGAATGTTTTTCTTGATGAACTTTCACCCGAATCATATCTTTGTTTATTTCTTCTAGAAGTAGTGGAATTGAATGCAGATTCTACCTTAGGAAGGGCATCACCAAATTCACTCAACTCAAAAGCAATAAGCTTACCAATCAACATATCTCTGGTAACATTTGTCACAGTCCGGAGCTCTTCAATAGCACTAGCTTTGACTTTGTAGGAAGTAGGCAAGGATCTAAGCACTTTAGCAACAATCTTTGATTCATCCAATTGTCCACCAACACATCTGATACTACACACAAGTTCATTCACTCTTTGTATGAAAGTAGTATTTTCTCATCATCACCCATTCTCAACAATTCATATTTCCCTTTCAGACTTTGTAGCTTAGCAATCTTCACATTAGCATCACCTTCATACAAAGTTTCCAACTTTTTCCAGATCTCATAAGCAGTCTTCAGATCCATCACATTTGTCATCTCTGTATCAGTCAAAGCACTCAACAATACCTCCTTAGCCCTGATATTATACTCAGTATCCCTAATCTCAACAGTAGTACTAGGACCATACTGAGGAATAACATACATATTACTTGTAATACTCCAGTAGGCTTTACTAATGCATCTCAGATGGCACTCCATTTGAGTCTTCCACAAGGAATAATTTGTTCCATCAAATCTAGGACTGTCCTTTTTATAAGTCACCATCCCAAATCACCTCAAGCTGTTAAACTTCTTCCAAGGAACCTGTACTGATACCAATTGTTGGCAGCACAAGGGAAGACAACTGAGAGGGGGGGTGAATTAGTTGTCACATAATTTCAAACTTATTCAACTTATTAACCTTATTCTCATATTTGATAAAAAACCATGAAAGCATGAATGGAAAACACATTAGAAACACACAACACCAATATTTTTACGTGGAAACCATGTTAGGGGAAAACCATGGTGGAGGTCACTCCACAATATTATACCCTATTAAATTTATAAGGAAATATGAATGGGGAATGCACATGCACATTCAGGCACACTACCTAGAGCTCACTGCTCAATTACAAAAGGAAGACACACTGTCTTATAGAAATATTTTGATTACATCCATCATATTTGAATTGAGAAAAATAGCATCTGCTAATGCCTGATTACAGTTCTAGTTAAGCTCATGAACACTTCTTCACTCTTCTTAACTCTTCTTTAAACTCTACTCTTCCTTTGTATGATATGAACAATATTCACACATATGACTTGCACAATTCACACACTCTTCTTCTCATTACATCCAAAATGATAAAACAATCACTTATATATATCCACAATAAGGAATTACATCACTATAAGTCGGCTTCAACAAAATAATAAAAAGAATATAAACAGTCGGCCCAAAACAATAAAGATTATTCATGCGAATCAACCAAGGTCAGCCATAACATAGTGAAGACCCAAAATAACATCCTCAAACATAAACCAATTCAATTAATTACTCCTCAAAGATCCATAACACGCTACAAACACCTTGTTGGCCAAGAACATGAAAAACATGAACACGCAAGAGAAAATATCAGATTGTGAGAACAACGATCAATGCAGACATGCAACACAGATATAACACAATCTAGAAACATCCATAAACATCATGAACCACTAGAGAAGCATCCACAACAACTGAACTTACTGTAATCACATAATCTTCATTCAGGAACACAAACTGAAGTAACAGAAAAATTGTCAGAATACAAATCTTCACTTGGATCTCTGAAACTTGATATGGATAAACTAGATATACTCAACACGAAACCCTCTAGTCCACAACCTCTGAACAACAACATACTAAAATCATCGACAAAATAAACTTAAATTTACCACTGACAACTTGCAACTCTTATTATTACACTTTTCTCAATATCCTCGACATATACAACTTCTAATGCATTAATGCTAATAGTGTTGATATCAATGACAACAACATATCAACAACACAACCACAACTTCCAACAGCTTCATGGTCATGAACATTTGATGCATCAACTTCATATGATTTTCTATTGGTGTGAGCTGACCATGATAGTTTATGCCAATGTACCTATTGTAGTGATAATACCATTAAATGTGCCCTCGATGTTATTTATGTTGTTATTGTAGTATATTTTAATATATTACCATCTAAGCTAATATAAGGGTTTGAAATTGTATTTATAAGCTATAATTATTGTTGTAGCTAGGGACAACTTTAAGAAACCCACCCCCCTGGGGAAAAGGTATAAAAACCTAATGAATCTTGTATTATTCTTGAAAAACTATTATTTTTATTGGCAAATTTTTTCTTTTTTCTGGAAAAAAATACAAATTCAATTGATGAATCTTTTGTTAATTACTAGAACTTTGAAGAAAATCTTGGAAAATTATAATTATATTGAAAAACCAATAAAATATTTTTATTGGTGAATTAAACCTATTTTCAAACCAATAAAACATTTTATTTGGCAAATTAAACCTATTTTCAAACCAATAAAATATTTTATTGGTAAATTAAACTTGTTTTCAAACCAATAAAACATTTTAGTTGGTGAATTATTTTTTCTAAAAACAATAAAATATTTTCGTTGGTGAATTTTTTTTTTTGAAACTAATAAAATATTTTTGTTGGTGAATTAAAATTGTACTCAAACCAATAAAATATTTTCATTAGCAAATTAAACTTGTTTTCAAATCAATAAAATATTTTTGTTGGTGAGTTAAATGTGTATTAAAACCAATGAAATGTTTTCATGGAAAATTAAATTGGTATGCAAATAAAAATCATAGCATGCATTGAAAAAATATCAAATGCTATATATCATTCTATTCTAGGATGAATTTTCCACACACCCAAATTCCTACAATAAAGTCTTTGGAATGAAGACAAGTGTCAACATATTTATAATTTATGAATAGAAGTGAGCGAAATTTATTGTGACTTGTTAGTGGATATTGATAATGATTAAGGTACGACAAGCCATTTAATTCTCTATCTTTTCAATGCTTCAAAGTACTCTACCTAAAGCTAGATGTTAATCCAAACAACATTTGCAACATGGCTTTCCCATGTGCTGACGAAGTGTGAATGTAGAAATTGGCCCACCTTTCAATTAAGTTTAATTATTCTTCTGAAAAAATTAATTTTAAAACATGTAAATTGAGGTAAGATAACAAGATGACAATCCTTGATTAGATTATGCAATATCTTTTATATTAAATGTTTTAACTATCAGCTCGTGCTTCACCATAGTGGGATGCAAATCCAAAATTTTCTATAAATTCAATTAGCAATACCAATGAAGTTCATCATAAACTTCATTAAAACTCTAGTTTGAAAATATTTATGGAATTGGATACACCAATTCATCTAGCCAGTCGTTATTGACAATTAGCCTTCCTAAAAGCAATTACTAGCCAAAGACTTACATAGATTTCCAGGTTACACAAAAAATGGACTAAAGTCTTATCAAGATGGTGTTGGGATTCAAATTTGTAGAAGTTGCAGATAGATATCGAGAGAAAACTGATATTTATTCATGGTTCATGGCTTCTTTACTAGACATTGGAGTTTTGCAGGTTGATGTGTTGTTCTTGGTGAGTCTGGTGGTTCAAGAGAATTATCTAGGAGGCCTAGGGGATGTTTTGGCTACTGCACACATTGGAATGGGAATCCCTGCACCAAGGGATATTCCACACTTCTTAAATGAAGAATCCGCTATAACTTGGAATCCTTTTGTGTCAAATTTCTACAATGTCACTTTAGTGGGACATCATCAACTAGTCATAGTGGGATATGATTTTCTAAGGAATGAAGTTTTATCATAATTTTGATAAATTTGTATGTGAAGAAATTTTTCATAATTTTGATAAATGTATGTGAAGAAATTCATCATAATTTTGATAAAGTATGTGAATATTGCCTTCTGCTACTAGCAGGATTAAGTTACTCGATAACTTTCTTATATACATTTTTCAAGCACCTTCATACGTACTACATTATCAAAGATATAAATGTCGACATGTATATTCAAATATTATTTCTATTAATGTTATTTTTATATTATTACATCTTTATTCTATGTTATTTTAATGTAACAATTCAATAAATCTCTTATGTTATTAGAATTAAACTTGTATGTGAATAAAAATTAGTGTGGGTGGCAAAAATATCAAGTGCTATACTTCTATTCCAAGATGAATTTTCCACACACCTAAATTCATACATAAAGTCTTCATAATGGAAACAAGTGTCAACATATTTATAAGTTTGATAAGAAGTGAGTGAAATTTATTGTGACTTGTTAGCACGAATATTGATAATGCTTAAGGTACAACAAGCCATTTAATTCTCTATATTTTTAATGCTTCAAAGTACTCTTCTTGAAGCCAGATGTTAGTGAAACTAAAATTTGTAATGGATCTCATATGTGTTACTGCAAAGTATTGATATCATTTTTCTTTAATTTTTCAACTATATATTTCACGGTCACCCCTTCTTTTTGCTTGCTTATGTTCCAATTATTTTTATCTACTTATGTTCTTTTTGCCTTCTTTAGAGCTTTTGTTCTTTTGTTCTTGCTTCTATAATTCTATTGTTTTGGCTTCAAATGGGGTCCCAGTTTAGAGTGTTTATCACTTGTCACCACTAGGAAGTGAGAGACAATTTACCTTTCTTAGGGGAGAAGCTACATCATGTTTTCTTATATCAATGTGATCAAGTGAAGTTGGTCAAGTTACAACAGTGGTTGGAAAATACTAGCTTTATAATAATCCTCCAACTCTCCCATATGAAGTTGCTTCTTTGTTTGTTTCAAATCTAATGGATATTATTTGGTGTACAAAACTGGTCAAGTTCCTTGTTGGGAGTTATCTCCAACCTTATACCTTCTCATTTTCTACTATATTTGAAGCTTTAGAGACCTATAATCTTAGGTATGGTTTATCCATGGTGGGACTAGGTAGATTTCTTGATAAGGACAAGATACTAAATGGTGATAGTAGTGTCTCAATTGTATATGTGATGGTTAATGGACTTATTGGGGACAATCCTTTTTATTTTATTAAATCTTTGAATGCTTTACGTTATGTTGTTGGTGAATAATTATATTTTGAGTCCGATACTATTTTTAATTTGGTTTATTTTCTCATAAAGCATGTTGAAGAGGACACATGTCCTCTCTTTTCACACCTTCTAATCTTACAAGCTCAACCGAGAGATGTACATATTGGTCTTTTGTATCGATGTAATATTTTACTTAATTGCTTCAATTTTAATATAAATTTTATTGTGTAAATATATACTATTAATCATTTGTAACAATATTTTTTCATGGTGTGGAGGTTATGGTCAATGTTTTATGCATGGACCTGGTTAAGCACTAATTATATGATGTATCTAGCTTCTGTAAACATATATATTTTTAGATTAATATAATACATGCAACCCTAGGTTACTCTTATGAATCAAAAATATATACTCAAAAAAATTAAATTAATATACAAAAATAATTCACCATTTGATGAATGTTTAATGGAATTCTTTGATTTGTTCCTATTTTCTTAAGTTGTAATAGAAAACTAAAATTAATGTAAACAAATTTTTCATCGTTCGATGAACATTCACTGGATGGCTATAGTTGTATTCTAGAATGAAATGTGTAAAGTGCTAGACTTGAGAACTTGAACCTTCAAAATTTCCCTAGAGTTGTTAGATTTACAAAGATCAACATTTGACCTTTTATTCACATGTTAAAAATAAATCACTTAAGTGGAACCACACCTAATATAGTCCCCCCACTTAGAAAACATCTTTTGCTAATCTACAAGGTAAAATTCACTAAGGAAGAGGGAAGCCGTGAATTGACAAAAAGTACAACACGTGCTTTCTTTTTATTAATTTTTGCAATTCTACGAGATTATTATTCATTAAAGAATTTATATGGTTGTAGAACAATAGATTAACATCATATGTACTTTCATGATGTTCTTAATTTAATGTGTCAGTGAAAAATATTAAAAAATTAAGAAATAATTTCTTCTAATCCAAAGCGAGAAAAATGTATTTGTTTGATAACTTGATATTGAAAACTACAAGATGTATTGTACATGATGTCATGAATTCAGTTATCAATAGAAATAATATTTGTAATAGATTTCATATCATTTGAGTGCTTACTACTTGAGGTACTCTCAAGTGACAAGTATAGTTTGCATGTAGCCAGATGTCAATCAAAATGACATTCTAAGTGGCTCTCACACTAGTAAAGTTGGTTACTTGGTTAGCGCAAAAAGAAAAATTATACCTCACATGACTCATGAGTAAATATCATAGCCCATAAATAGGGATGATGAGTTCAACTAAAATCATTCTTAAAAGTCCATAAAATGGTTTTACTTTTGAGTACAATGTTCTAAATTCTAGTAAGCATTTTCATTTTGTAAGGTTAATAAGGAATAAGATGATGCTATAGTATTATTGGGGATACTCTAAATTCTCTTCCCTCCAGTTATGTAGTTATAGAGTAAAAGAGAGATCAATTTCCTTCAAGTTCAGAATGGGTGGAATTGGAAAGAAGTTAATCTAATTCACTTGGCCCTTGAACCAAATTTTGAACCGGGATGAGGAGCTCTGATGGAGATAAGTGTTTTCACAAAGAGTGCAACCACATAAGTATTTTAATTTTGTTCGCATTTAAATTTTTCAATTTTTCATACTCCATTTGACAGAGGCCCTCAAAGAGGAACTGTAGACTTTCAAATTCATTTTGTGCTATCCTGGTGCCTTGGACCTACTCAAAGAGGATGGTAGCATATTTAATACCCCTTATCTTCTGCATAATTCTAGTTGGTAACTAGGATAGGTACATTTTCTATATTCACAACTCCCATTTCCCTAGCATGGTAGGTAAGCCTTGTCAATTTTTTAGAATCATTCCATGTTATCTTGGTGGCTTAGAGCTATCATTTGAAATCCCAAGATCCCAAGCATGGTCAACAAGACTCGTGGTTTGAGAATATGATTTGCATCCCATAACACCTCTTCCAAACTACCAAGAACATCTTGGAATCAATTATGTCTAATGCAAAGTGACATGTGTCATTTATACAAGAGCTTGCATGCTCTACTCATCTTTAAAAATCTATGCAACATTGTAATTCAATTGTAATAAAATAAATGGTTGTGTTATTCTTTGTTATTAATTTATAGTAAAGAACTATTTTGCGTGTTTAATGTCTATTCAAATTACAAATAGTTAGAGTTAAGGTTATTACTTATTAGAATCACAATCAATGATATTGTCTCTAGATATCCACAATCTGGTAATACTTGTAAAATTATTGGTGGTAGCATTTTCACATTTTAAGGGCTCTTAGTCTTTTCTCTAGTACTAAGCTAATAAAAATTCAAAATGTTGTCACTCTTGCTTGGGTTTGCTCAAATATTTCTTTATATGTGAATTTAGGTTCAAAAACCCTAAAAATCCTACCTAGTTTGCTCTGCCTTGCACTTTATTTGTAATTCATCGTTGACCTTCTCCCTTGATTCCCAATGTCATTAGTCTTCTTATTAAGTCCTTTGCAATGTTAATTTATTGACCCCTTTATCATCTCCTATTCCTAGCTCTCACTTAAGAAGAAGATTCCACATGTGCTTAATTAAATGACTTAAGTGATCTTGCACTTAATATATGGTCCCCATCACTTATTATACATTTTTGCTAATTCACATGATGTATTTTATTAAGGAATTTAACATCTACAAAACTGTGGAAGGGTTGACACTTGAATCCTTTTTAGTGGTTTCCTTTCAACATGATTGTGTGAATCTACAAATAGTTTTATAAAGGTTAAGTTAACTGTTGTGGATAGGGAGCTAGTGTCAATGTCATACTTTTTAAAGAGATTCCACAGGTTCGCGAGATGATTCAAGAAGATCTATATGTGACTCACAAAACCGTAGAATAGGGACACATGGACTCATCTCAATGTCTCTAATGGGTTTTCTATCAAAGGCTAGGATTGTGAGCAACAAAATGATGACATGTGGCACAATCTCATGAGGATTCCATGAGTCTACAAGCTTTTAATAGTGGGTCTTCTTTTGAGTTGCGGAAGAGAAGTATCCCATTCCCCTGAGTGTTTATTCATGTCCATTTTGTCTCATTTTCCAACCAAACCCCTTTAACCACTTACTGATTATGGATCTTAGCACACTTTAAGTTTAGAGCAACTTTAAAACACATGTATATATCATAAGTTACTTGACCATTTAATGAATGTTTGATGGATGTCTGTAGTTAAATTATGGAATTAAATGCATACAACGCTAGGATTGTGAACTCAAGCCTCCAAAATCACCTTATAACCATTAGATTTATAATGATCAATAGTTGATAATTTATTTGAGATGGAACATTTTGATGGGATCGCCTCTCACCAAAAATAATCAATTAATAGAAGATGAAAAAATGTAGGATAATTTTTGAATTTAATTTGAAGTGCTAGTACATAATTGTAATGTACTAATTATGTAGTTTGGAGGTAACACATTTTATTCACTTTAATATTTGAGAAAAAAAGAAAAAAAAAGTGAACTTTATATTGCTAAGTGATTTTTTTTTTAAGTGAGAGGGTCAAGACATAGGGAGGTTGCTCATTAAAGTGCACCAAGGAGATTTTGGGTTCCAACACAACTAGTTCATGCCTTTTAGTATCTTTGTATTCATCCTTTCAAGAATCAAATTCTAGGTAAGTGAAAGACAAAAATCCTACGTTTCATCATTTCTTAATTTTTCAATCTTGGGGTTTAGGGTTGAGAACTCGAGAGATCACACTGCACAAGCATGTGAGAATAAGGTTGCAAAGGAAATGAAACTATCAATAGTAAAATAATTCCAATTAATAGTATCACTATACCGTGGGTAGTTAGATTGGGGTGCATGATGTTACATGAGGTTTTCCCTTGCCCAAAATTTATCATGGTCCACACCCACAATTATGATGATAAAAAAAAGTAATTGTTAATAAAGATAGAAAAGAAGAAATGTTACCCATTACTACAAAATAATTTAGAAATGTGTTGTGGTTTACAACCAAAGATTTTGGAAATGTCCATATTGACCTAGAAAAGCTTGCTAGTGATTATGAAGTAGTCGATGAAGGGGAGAAAAATTATTTTGTAATTAAAATAGTTGAGGATTGTCATAGTAATTAATTCAAAAATAATCATAATCCTTCTTATAAATTGGAAATTTTTAAACCATGGTTTTAGGATACTATTTCCATGCTATCATTTTGCATCAAACTGGATAGCAATCAGGAAGTGGGTGCAAGCCTTCTTGAAATGGTATTTAATATCCATTACCTATCAAATATAAATTTCTTGAGCACATTGTAGTATCCATGCATAAACATTTTTTAATGATTAAAGGAGGTTCCACTAAGACATTTAGGTTCACAATAGGTACTTGTGCTATTTTTTGCTATTCAAATTCAGTTGAATGTTTCTGACCAACAAGCTTCAGATTCAACCCTATACAAATGATGAGGAAAAAATGGCTCTAGCATATGATTGGACCACTAAGATAAGGATTCATGATACTCAAAGAAACTAAAATCATTTTGCAGACTATTTATTGGCTCCATTGTATCAAGCAATTACAAATACTCCAATGCCTAGATTTCCTATGTCTTATAGAGATTAAACATTCAACTAGGATAGAAATAAAATTGGTTTATTGGTACTTAGTGGAAGAATATATTGTGCTAAGATTTTATGGATCGGGAGTGGATCCATACAAGCTTCCAATACATGCGACAAAAAGGATTTTTTGCATTGGAATATGTATGACAAATGGAGAGTATTGATCAACTATACTTTGTTAGTTTGCAAAATAAGAGCATATTTCCTTATTTACCTTTTTCATGTGGAGAGCTCATATTCAAGAGAAAATAATTTAGTGTGGTACATGAAATTTTGAAAAAAAAAATCAATTTGATGTTGTCTCTCACTGGCAATATGATCCATGTGACACCATTAAATCAAGGATTGTGGCCAATAAGAATGTTGCAAGTAGAATTCAACATCAAAGTAAATACTTTCTTGAAAACTTGAAAAGCAAGGATTATTGGGATGAGGTCAAAAGAGAAATGGAGGAAACTATTGTTGAGAAAGGCATTTCTTTTGAAAAAATTTCAGTAGAAATTGTGGCATTGCACCAACAAAGATAAGTATAGAAGAAGATCAAGAGGTATAACAATTTTTATGCAAAATGTGATCAACCATATACTTCAGTAAAAATACCAAATTATCTAAGAAGGGCTTGTATAGAAGAACATTGGACATAATAAAAAATTACTACCTTTTGGTTTATGAGGAAGGATCTAGGTGAACCAAAAACTAGTTCAACGTTTGAAGAGATCTAAGAAGATTATAAGGTTAGCGATTTGTGGGATAAAGAGCATCCCTTTGAAGTTCAAAAAACTATTAATGATCATGAATATGATGATGATAGTCATAGGGAAGAACAAAGTTTACAATATTCCAACAAAGTCAAACATGGTTTAAGTGAGACCACAAAAAATCATATACTTCAGGAGCAGCCATAACCGAAAAAATGGTTTATGAAGGTGGTGGTTTTAGGTCCAAAGGATAAGGAATTTGGGTGCCAATAGAGATAGGCCATACAAAACCCAGTGATTTGAAAGGCATTGGAGCTAATAAAAAGGCCCAAGGGCATACGAGGATAGGTGAAATAATTCATTTTATTAAATAGCTTCAATTCTTCATGGTCAAATACAATCACAACTAGGACATGATGGATAATCTAGTGTAATTCGTACTGCCACTGGTGGCGATGGTATGGGTAGTAGTACTAGTAGTGGGAAACATGCGCTACAACAACAAATTACACACAAGAGGCCAATACTACAAGATACTACATAGACACCCAATGATCAAGGCATTCTAAAGAAGATAAGGATTATGGTAGGTCCAAGTCCAACTACCATTACCACTACTTTAATTTCCACCCTAAAAGAGTATTTCTAGGTACTCTAGTTAGTGTGATTGCAACAGTAATGGCTAATCCTGAGCCTCGATCTCAATCTCAGATAATTGGAGATGTTTCCATCACTACAAGTACTCATTTTGTGTTCAAGCATTCCGTTATGTTTGCAGCCCTAGGTTTTGATTACAATGACGAGTTTAAAAAGAATAATAAATGTATAAAAAAGAAAGGAAGCAACTGGTAGAGAGTGCATCTACTGTAAATTCAAAGCCTGCAACAACTAGGGTATTACCCACATTTGACCCAAATATAAAAATCATGGAGTACATGTGTTTTTTGTTCCCACAATTCAAAATAAACCAGAGAATCAGATGGATCACTCTGAGTTTTAGGTGAGAGTTTCCAATTGGATTTTTTCTGGATGCAATTTTTTTGACAAAATTAATGTATCAAAAAAGAACAATGAATTGGTGTACACATCATTGCTAAAGGGAGAGAGAGAGAAAAAAGGGTTGCATATTCAAATAAAAAAGTTACATGCAAACCTAGCAAATGAGAAAGCAAAGAGGAAAGCAACAAATAAAAAGAGCAATGAATTAGAAAAAAAGAATAAAAAAGTTTTTGCCTCTACATCTACAAGCAAAGAGTATAAACAAACAAAGGTGAATTTGAATGAACTGAAGCAAAGGTTAGATGAGAGAAAAAATAAATATGATGATGAAAAATCCACTTAAAAAAAGTAAAACAAAACATGGTGAAAGAAAAACATTGGGAACAAAAATTGGAGGAACATAGAAAAACTAGTGAAAGATTGGTGACAGAGCTAAGGGAAGCACAAAATGAAACAAAGTCTTGTTAGAATAAGTTAACTAAAATTTTTGTAGAGAAATAATGAGGCATATGAAATAAAAGATCTAGGAGGAAATACAAAGGATTGATCATTTGTTTGAATTGTTTCAATCGATTGATAATTTGATAGTACATATAGGAAGCTCAAAAATACACAATGGACAACAAAAATGTGATTTAATCAAATTTTATAAATAGTCTACAAAGCCAATGAAAACATGAATTGAAATCAAAAGAAATTAATGACTAGATTGATGCCTCAATGAAGGTGTCATCTATCATTCAAAAGTGTTTGAGAATACGTGAAACAAAAAAAATTCTGGATCAGGTTGCAAAAAAGATGAAGAAACTGGATAAAAGGGTAAGGAACTTGACAGAGATTGGTTTTCCAAAGGCTTTTGACACAACAAAGAAATTCATTGGAAAGGATGCTTTCAAAAAGAAGATGGAGGATATAAGGAATTTTGATTTGGACTTGTTTCCTTATAACCCAGATGAGGTGAACTATTTGGATTCCATCAAACCACTAATAACCTTGAATGCAACTTTGATAAAAAATATTCAAGTCAAGTTCCAATTTCAATCATGAATTGTTAACAAATTTTCAAGTGAGACACTATCAGTTACAACAAATGGAACTTCCATCAGATGCATATTGGAGCACACTACAAAAGCTGATAAAATGATTTGATAATATAAATTTCTAACTCAACTCTATTCAGAGTTGTCTTTGAGCAAGAATTTGCATTGTCTATATGTATTCCTTTATTTGAAAACCAATAAAAAACTCAAATTCATTAATGTGTTCAATTATGTGTATTATTTATTTGCTCAATTCAAAAAAACCTCTGGTTTCTACTACTAGATACACATTAAACGATTAATGATTGCTAATGTTGTATATGCTATTGTTGTCAATATGTTATTAAGCATTGAGTTGAATGATAAATAATTGAGTGCATGTAAAACTTATTAGTATGACACAATTAAAATATGAAATTATTAATAATATGTTAATTAATAAATAGAAATTTAAAATTGTGTTTAATAACTAATTAACCAATTTGAAAATAATGTCTAAAATTTAGATTCTACATTAAAATAGTGGAAAATAATAGTACATTAATTTATTCAATCAGATTCATAATTTCATGGAATACAATATAAAATATCATCAACCACAGTTTAGAATACAAATCTATGATTCATGAAATGTAGTATAAAATTTAAATACCTAGAAACTGCTAAATCCTTAGACAATAGTTAAAAGTTAGAATCTAGATTTTACATTATAGAAATTTGGAATAGTGGAAAATAGTAGTACATTAATTTATTCAATTTGATTCATAACTTCATGGAATACAATATAAAATATCATCAATGATAGTTTGGAGTATGGTTCATGAAATACAATATAAATACCAAGAAACTACTAAATCCCTTGCATTTTCCAATTCACCCTTGGTCCTCACTCTGATGATGACATTGAGAGTCATCTTGAATCTGAGTTTGGTCTTCATTTTCTTCGCCCTACATACGTCCACTTAACTGCATCTCAAGTTCAACATCCATTGTGTCACTATCATTTGTACCACTACCACTAATGTTTGAAGTGTTGCACA